>ML677363.1:17578372-17647452 GCA_007922305.1 Dermatemys mawii
AATGCAGTAACTCGCCCAAACAACTATCCAATGCCTCGCACAAATAAACTGTTGGAGAAACTGGGACGGGCCCAGTTCATCTCTACCTTAAACTTAACCAAGGGGTACTGGCAAGTACCGTTAAAAAAATCTGCCAAAAAAAAGTCAGCCTTCATTACGCATGTAGGGCTGTATAAGTTTAATGTGCTCCCTTTCGGGCTGCAAAATGCTCCCGCTACCTTCCAAAAACTTGTAAATAGTCTCCTAGTGAAATTGGAAAAATCTGCAGTTGCCTACCTTAATAATGTGGCCATATTTTCTAACTCCTGGGCGGAGCACCTAAAACATCTCCAAAAGGTCTTTAAACGCATACAAAAGGCAAAACTAACTGTTAAGGCTAAAAAGTGTCAAATAGGCCTCAACAAAGTAACTTACCTTAAACACCAGGTGGGTCAAAAAACTATCAATCCTCTACAGGCCAATGTAAATGCTATCCAAAAGTGTCCTGTCCCAAAGTCCAAAAAACAGGTCCAATCCTTCTTAGGCTTGGCCAAATATTACAGGCGATTTGTACCACACTACAGCCAAATTGCCGCCCCATTAACAAACCTAACTCAAAAAAACCTGCCAAATGCAGTCCAGTAAACTAAGCAGTGTCAAAAGGCCTTTAACCAGCTTAAAGCAACACTCATGTCTAACCCTGTGCTCAGGGCCCCAAACTTTAACCAACCGTTCCTAGTAACCACAAATGCCTCCAAGCGTGGTGTAAAAGCAGTTTTAATGCAAAAAAAACCCAATCAACAATTGCACCCTGTCGTGTTTCTCAGCAAAAAGCTGTCTAAAAAAAAAAGCCACTGGTCAATTCCCCCCAAAAAATGTTACGCCAGTGTATATGCTCTGCAAAGGCTACGCCCATACGTTTGGGAACAACGGTTCCAACTACAAACCAACCATGCTGCGCTAAAGTGACTTCATCGCTTCACCAACAAAAACAAAAAACTTCTTCGGTAAAGTTTAGCTCTCCAAAATTTTAATTTTAACATCCAACACATTCCAAAAACTTCTAATAAAGTAGCTAATGCACTCTCCCAAAAAAGTTTCCCAAAATCAATAGGTTAAAATTGCTGCTGAAAAGTTAGGTGCAATGTGCAGCATGGTCACGCCTAAGGCCATGCATGGACTGCACCCAAAGTGGCACCATAATACAAACTACTGATAATAATATTTCATGTGTAAAATATTCTATGATGTGGTGTCCTCTGAAGGGAAAGTTAAAGTGAACTCATCTGAAAAGAAGGAATATAGCAACCTTCCTTCATGAGTAAGGCTCTGATTCTGCACATACTTACTCATGCAAGCAGTCCTTACTCGTGCTGAAATCCCAGATTACTTGGGTAAATTAGAGATTGTCAGATCAAACCATTCTTGTCTCAGTTATAAACTCACAAAAATCTTACCATATGTAAAATACTAATTAAGTAGTAAAAATCTGAAAAGAATAACTGTCTGACCTTTTTGTTGGTCCTGTGAATTTTCAGCTAGAGACAAAATTAAAATAGGTTTTATATCTAAAAGATAATATCTAAAATCCATTGAGAGAAAACATTTCATTTGGGAAATGCAGTATATAAAGAGGGTTCGGACAATGTAATTAAAAATGAACAGATTAACCTGGTATCAAGTAATTAACATTTTGCATAGAAAATCACTTAGTATTTTTAACATTAGAAACCTTTTAATAATATTTTAAGTTAGCTGATATGAAGGATAGTCTACAGCCTAGAATATTAGACTATGACAGTTTTAATCAAATAATCCAGTTTGGAGCATGCTTGGCATAATAAGAAATGTTTGTTTAGACTCCAATTTTGGGTGTTTGTTTTATTATTTTACCCTGAGGATGGAGCTTTAAATTGTTTAACTCTAAAGCTTTGCTACTATACAAAGCACACATTAAATCTTAAACACGTGCTGCCTAATTTATATTGATATTTTTAATAATATGCTTTTTCTGTTCATTGCAAACTGAAATAAAATATGAGAGTCAACAGGCTTAAACTTTGTAAACTCCCATTGCAGTCAGTGGCAAAACTCCTGCTAGCCTCAACTGGATGGTACCCCTAAGGGAATTCTGCACCAAAAAATTAAATGTTCTGCATATGATATTTGAAAATTCTGCATATCTAATTTGTCAAAATAATACAATATAATCACACCATTTTCATTTATTTTGGTCACATAATTGAAAATTGTGTGATTTATGTTATTATTGTGTTTCTGTGTTATTTTGACAATTAAAATATGCAGAACATTGCATTTTTTAAACATTTTTAATGCAGCATTCCCTCAAGAGTACCAGGGTTCGGTGTGGACAGCTCGATGGGGGTCTCAGTGCAGGGAGAGAATCTGGGTGCGGGAGAATGGGACTCCACAAGGGGGTGAGGTGAAAGTGGATGGGGCTCAGTGGGATGGGGAGCGGTCTATGTGGGGCTTCTTATGCAGAGAGTGAGGCTTGGAAGGTGGGAGTTTGAGGGACTCTCAGTGTGAGGGGCTCCTGATACGGAGTGGACTCGTGGCAGGGGGTCCGTGTGTATGTTGAGGGGCAAGACCATTGTACAGGGAGCTGCTCCCCCATCCACCCAACCCCCATCCATCCAGACTCCTCCTCGCACCAAATCGCTCCTCCCCCACCCCTGAGCCTCATCCCCCACACCTGAAACTCTCCCACCACTCACTTCCCCCCCCCCCACACATACCCAGACCCCCCTCCAAGCCTCATGTCCCGCACCAGGGGAAGTTTCTGGGGCTTGATCTAACCCAGCTTCTCCATGCAGGGGAGGGAGAACTCTGTGTCCGTCCTCCACCCGTTCAGTACCCCTGAGTTTTCAGAGAGCTTACTTTTGGATCTGAAATTTGTGGCTTGTTTCTACCAATCACTAATGTAAAGCATTTTCTGTCATTAACCCCAGCTGAAAGGTTCAGCTGCTAAAAGCAAAGACTGCTGCAGAGACTTCAGCAGAAAAGCAAGAAACTGGATCCCTCTAGAGGCCACTTACGTAATCTGTAACAGTGTGTGTGGAGGAGGAGAATTATGTAAATGTTTTCTATGCTCTATCTATAAATAAAGGTGTCTTCATTATCTCACATCACTGCTTATTATACTGGCAATCTTATATCTGGAATTTTCAAAGATGGAGTAGTAAATACTGTTGGTTCTCCATTATTAGAATTGCTCTTATTTAAAGCAAAATATTTTTCATGAGTATTCACTCAAATTATAAAATGAATCACTTGACCCATGGTCAAAATTTTCCTACCAGGAGTGCTCACAGAAAACCATTATTTTATATGGTATGAGACACTAATTAAAGCATCAGAGGAATAAATTTCCCCTTGAAATAGCATTGCCAGACAAAGATCAGACTGTTTCCTTCACATCTGGCTTCACATCACTTACTTTGGTCCCGAGTCTGATCTCACTGATTAATACCTGTGAAGTCAATGTGGAGTGGCTCTTTGCATGGTATTTGTTATAATAATAAAAAATTGTTCCTCAAAAATGTAGTTATATGCAAGTGTATATTTTATTTGGAAAGGGACACTGCTTGACATATCAGAGCTTTCAAAATCCTTCACATTAGTCCTGGCAAAGAAGCAAGTGAGCCCCGGTTTAGGAAAGTGACAGAGAGTCCTGTGGCACCTTAAAGACTAACAAGAGTATTGAAGCATAAGCTTTCGTGAGCTAGTACCCACTTCATTGGATGCATGCAGTGGAAATTCAAGTGGTACCCACTGATGCATCTGATGGAGTGGGTACTATCCCACAAAAGCTTATGCTTCAATACTTTTGTTAGTCTCTAAGGTGCCACAGGATTCTTTGTCACTTCTGCAATTCCAGACTAACATGGCTACCTCTCTGATTCTTGACAGTTTAGGAAAATGTGTTAAGTACATGATTAAGTCCATGCCTATGCAGGAGAGTACTTAAGCCTGTGCTTAAAGTTTCAAGCTACATCTTTGTGTGCTACCTCTCCCTTAGAGAACCAAAAGCCCAGTGATAATCAGAAAGGCCTGAAGCAACCATAGACTTGCTCCTCAAGTCAAGGAACAGAAACAATTCCATCTGACCAGTCACCGTGTGAACATTGTGCATGAAGTACTGGGTGCACCCAGAAAGCTGTTCTTGGCCTTAAAAAATTGCCAGAAAAAGTCAAGTAAAGTCAAACAAAAATCTAGGAAAACTCAAACATCTGTTCAGACATTCTGGTAAAACAGACTGAGGCATAATTTGTTGAGTAACTTATCTGCCACAAATTATCTATTGCCTTATTGCATGTGAGTGCAATCAGTGACAGCCAAGAACACTATATACATTTTTATCCTTTAAAACTAATTCTTAACATTTTGGCTTCAACTGTAGTTGCAGTCCTGCTTTTCCTGAAAGCATACCATTCTTGTTTCCTACAGAACAAGGTTTTAGTGTCCTCTACCACTGCACTATTCCACAAGATCCTCCCAGGCATTAGAAAATCTATTTTTTATTTTTTAATTAAATGAGAAGAGTGATGTACTTTCACACTTAGTTCTGGCATAGTATTAACTTGTTTTGTTCATTAATTACATACCAAATATCCTGTTATACTCCATGAAATGTAATTTTATCCACATAAGTGAACACTCAAGATGTGCATTTGAAGAA
Organism: Dermatemys mawii; assembly: GCA_007922305.1. Taxonomy (NCBI): domain Eukaryota; kingdom Metazoa; phylum Chordata; order Testudines; family Dermatemydidae; genus Dermatemys; species Dermatemys mawii. The sequence goes on from ML677363.1 coordinate 17,583,051, forward strand.
GTGTAGGATGAAATTACAGGTCACATTCAACTTTGCTGTACAGGTGAAAAGAATAAGGCTGTGATGAGAAACAAAGATGTGGGAGAATACTCAAAAAGTCAATTTATAACACAATTTACAAAAAGCAGCATATTTTTTGCATAATATTATGCTGCCTTGGAATAATTTTTGCAATAGCCATTTATTGTATGTTACACTGTGACAATCATAGTCAGGTTAACTCTAGCAGGGACATGTTTGTGGCCACATGCTGTTTGTTAGTGCACTCTATATTTTGAAACGTAGTCCAACTAAATTAAGCAGCTATACATTTGATATCTGAGACCCTCTCTCCTTTTGTGTCTGATCCAGTGCCTATTAAGTCAATGGAAAAAATCCAGTGGGCACTGCATCAGGCCTTTTGTGTCTATGCTCTATTTTGCTGTTTTGTATAAGCCTGAACTTCTTCCATGTATTCTTTTATGACAGGAGTTCCATCCCAAACCAGGAAGTATAATTAAAAGAATGTAAGCTGTCACTTTCTCTCTGCATCCACTGCTTTTTAACACTGTAACAGTTTATTCCTTTTTGATAATTTAGGTAATTGATTTATCTCCTGTTTACTTTTGGCCCAGTAACTAAGTGAAAACAGTAACTCAGACAGCCATCTGCCAGCAAGTGGAGCTCTTTCCTAGTTCAGGAAGGTGTGGCTTCACCAAGAGCACTTCTTTTCTCCAGGCTAAAAGCTTTGTAGAGTGAACATTGGTGTTTTCTTTAGTCCGTACGCTTCTTGGCAATTAAAATTCTGTCTTGATTCTAGTAGCTTATAACATAGGAGCATGAGCACTAAACCCAGCAATGTTAAATTCTTTTATTCCCATGGAGGTTCCTTAGCCCCCTTTCTCCCTACACACACACTTTGTTATATGTGGAAGCAGACAGAGTGAGAGATTTATGTTCCCTAAAAAGATTAATAATACAGGACTTACTTAAGTATTTTAATTAAATTTATCATTTTAAGTTCTCTTCCCATTCCACTCCCCTCCATCCTTTCACGCAAGTATTTTGATGTAAACATGAGTCTTTCTTGTCACTCATAGAGAAACATGAGGAAAACATAATTCAGCCAATATGAGATGTAAGGATTCATTTTCTAAAGTTAAAATCTCCTACTCATGCTAAGAAACCAGCAAAACATTGGTGGTATGGTTCTTGATGTTCTTAATTAATGCTGGAGTGTGTTTTTCTGTATGCATATTGGCAAATATTTTTTCCTGCTTCGTTGTGATGTATTGTTTGGCTATGATAGGGCTGGCTAACTGCAGACTGCTGGGGACTGGGTTTATTTTGTGCATAGTTTATATTACTTGTGTTTCTTCCTCCACATCTTCTGAGTCCTAGAAGAAGAGTAAGAATTACCCAAAGAGGACATTATGCAGCTATAGGTCAGGTGCTTGATTCACTTCTGCTGGAAATCCAAACTGTACTTTCCTAAACCTTCAGGGAGTTAACCTTCTCACCTACCCTTGGAGATGTTTGCACTGCCTGCCATCCCTTTGGAGAGAAGCTTTAAACTGTGGTCAGGTTTTTATAGACTACTGAGAGAGAGGTGTACTAAATTATGGAGGTACATCTGCACAGCTTTCTATCACAGTCATTCTACAGCCTTCAGTAGTACCTGAGCTCCTAATAACTATTTATGGATTTTATCTTCACAACACCTCACCAAAGTAGGGAAGTGCTACCTCCATTTTATAGATGGCTCAGGGCAGATGAGGTGACTTGCTGCATCGGAAGTCTACATTTGAGGTGTAAATTCAACCGTGCTTTCTTGAGGCCAAGTCCAGTGCCCTATCCGCTAGACCATCCTTTCTCCCTCTTTTCGCTGCTGGTTATGGATGTCTTCAGCTGTGCCAGTCCTGCTCCCTCTTTTCTGCTGCAGCAGCCCTGTTTCCCAGAGGTACTCCACAATCCTGGATCCATGAGGGAAGACTCCCTCCTAGGTGCGAAAGTGGAGAGAAACATGGGGGCCTAAAAAAAGCAACTAGTTGTATTGTGCACTCCATCCTTATAGAGAAGCTGTTACACCATGGCGTACCAATGAAATATCCTATGTATACAAACCCCAGTCATGAGAGCTTAGTGCATATCTTTAACTTTGATTTCAATTTCAAACAGAAAACTGTATAAATGGCTCTTTGTAAGGCATTTCAGACATTCATGTTACTGTCCCATAATATTGCTTCCCAGCTCTCTCATATCCTTCCAGAAACCAAGATTTCTCAACTTTTCTGAAGGAATTTTGGACTTTAGAAGGGCTGCTTTGACTTTTTGTTTTCTAATGTCTTGATCCTGCAAAGATTTTACCTATGTGCTTCACTTCCAGTGTTTGTGAGTCTTGCTGTCAAGTTCAAAGGCACTGCTCACAGATGCTTCAAGTTAAGCATATGCTGAAGTCTTTGGAGGTTTGCGTCACTCCATTTCTGTGCACACCTCTGGTTCAGTGTACAGACCTTAGTAATGTGAAACACAGTCTACCATGTCAATCTGTTTTTCTTCCATATGGAAGTGGGATCTCCCATAAACCATACTTTGTTTTTGAAATGCCATCAGAAGACTCTTCCTGTCTTTTGCACACATGAAGAGTGCATCATTTTACAGGATAATGGATAGCTTCAAATAGTAGCTTGTCAGACTTAACATGGTTTCACCTGATTCCAAAAAGAAAATTAAACTTCCCCAGAAGGATACAGTGTGAGTGGAATAAGCCTGAAGGCTTCAGTAACTTATATTACACATTTCTAAAGTGTCACACATTTCTATGGGAATTGATCTTTCATTTAACAGGAATGAGTACTTGCCTACACACACTCATCCTCATATCTAGCTAACATAACTGAATTTGTCTCAAAGCATTACGTCAACGTAATGTCAACCTACATATCTAACCGTGATTTATTGGAATACAAAACAAAAACAATATAAAAAAGGTTTTAAACAGAGAAAGGTTGGAGAAACCGGCAGGATCTAATTTTCTCTGTGGTTTGAGCATTGGCCTGCTAAACCCGTGGTGCTGAGTTCAATCCTTGAGGGGGCCATTTAGGGATATGGAGCAAAAATCTGTTGGGTGATTTAACTCGGGATTGCTTCTGCTTTGAGCAGGGGGTTGGACTAGATGATCTCCTAAGGTCCCTTCCAACCCTGATAGTCTATGACATATTCCCTTAAGAAAGGATCAATCTATCCACAAAACAGACCCTATTTATATATTTTACCTTATCCTCACCCTCAAAAACATCATACATGCACCATACTGAAAAAAAATGTGTATACATTTCATGGCTGTATGCAAAAATTCATTATCAGTTTTCATGAGCATTACAGGCAGTGTTAATAGGATTAAAATCTAAGGGCCTGGTCCAGCAAACCGCTTACGCACATATTTATGCCGTGGAGTATCATTGACTTCAGTGGGACCATTCACGTACCTAAGGTAAAGCATGTGGTTAAGTGTTTCCCGGACTGGGGTCCTCTCTCATCTACATTTTGCATTCAATAAAAGCAGCAGTAGCTGTTTTCTCATGCAGAGGCTCATCTTAAGTGCTTAAGTGTTTAAGTGAACAGTACCCTTTCTCCATGCTACAGCCAGGCATGGAGAGATCCTCACTGAGGAAATATATAAACTTCAAATAGTGACTCTAAGACCATGTCTACACTTACCGGGGATCGATGCTGCTGTGATTAATGCAGCGGGGGGTTCATTTAGTGAAGACCCACTAAATCGATCACAGAGCACTGTCTGGACATCTCTGGTACTCAACTGGAATGAGAGGAGTAAGGTAAGTCAACACAAGAGCATTTCCTGCCGCGGGGTGTAGACACCACAGTAAGTCGCTCTAAGCTACGTTGACTCTAGCTATGTTATTCATGTAGCTGGAACAGCATAACGTAGGTCGACTTACCCCGGTAGTCTAGACAAGGCCTAAGTCATGCTGTGGCATGGAATTCCATAGGCATGTTTCCAATTGGTCCTAATCAGACATTCAAATAGGGAATCATGCTGAATGCCCTGATCTCCTATAACGATCATCAGCAAGGGTGAGGGAGCCTGCCAAACAATCAGTGGGGCCACTGGATGATTGAAGTGCAACAGGAGAACTCAAGGAAAACAAGCCTGTTGCAAAGATGCTAAATGAATTCCTTGTGTTGGTTTTCACTGTAGAGGATGTGAGGGAGATTCGCACACCTGAGCCATTCTTGTAACGTGACAAATCTGAGGAACTGTCCCAGATTGAGGTATCAAGAGAGGAGGTTTTGGAATGAGTTGCTAACTTAAACAATAGTATTCTAAATCATCAGGACCAGATGGAATTTGAAAAACTTCAAATATGAAATCACTCCACTCACCTATCTCTGCTGAAAATACTTGAGTTGGTTAAATACAGCATTTTAGAAAGTGTATTGATTTTTAGCATTGTTTTCAAAGTTTATGCTGTTAGCTATTGGCATATGTAGCTAATATGTGCATCAGAGTGTCTCACAGGGATAACTTTATTCAAGAAGTGACAAAGAGTCCTGTGGCACCTTAAAGACTAAGTAAAATTTTTTTAGAGCATAAGCTTTCGTGGGCTAATACCCACTTTGTCGGATGCATGCCCACGAAGTGGGTCTTAGCCCACGAAAGCTTATGCTCTAAAAAAATTTTAGTTAATCTTTAAGGTGCCACAGGACTCTTTGTCACTTCTGCAATTCCAGACTAACACGGCTACCCCTCTGATTCTTTATTCAAGAAATTCACCTCCCACCAGAAGTTCAGCACAAGGCATATGCATCACCTAAGCCTTCAAAGTAGAACTTCAAAACAAAGCCTAAGTCCATCTGGCCTTTTGCACAAGGTGAATTTAACTTTTGCTGAATAACCAGGAATTTGAGACTGACCTCATGGTCCCAGATAAAATAGAGAATGGTTAGAGAAAGCATGGGAAGTGCGAACTTGAGGATAATTGAAAGTTAAAACAGCAGGAAGAATGCTAAAGGGTTGAAGAGTTCATATATCTTCGCAGAAATTCAGCACAGACAGTGTGAAAATGATGGGGTCACAAAGAAGAGGATCATATCAAGCTCTAACACTCACATAGAACTACTAGTGGAAGAGACTTGATATTTCTGTCTTTGAAAAACAAAGCATAACATTTCAAAGGCTCTGCCGGTTGTTTTATATAGTAGCTGTGAAACTTGGTTCATGACCAGAGATCATGAAAGATCATCAGATAAATTTTACAGAAGTGGTTTCAGACCCCATTGTAGAAATATGACCAAACCTAGGAAATAGACTATGATTCCATTGTCTTCAATTGAAAAGAAGTATATTACAGTTTGGCAATAAATATCATTACCATCTTTCTATTGTCATGACTTCCAGTAAGACTGACTGAATGGGAGATTTTTTTCCTTTTTTGTTCCTTTTTTTGGAGAGAACTGAATGGATGCAGAGTGGGGGGCTAATAAATTATCCTGTTCTACCATGCTTACAATTAGGGATTCCAGATGTCTCTGTACATTTTTATTCTTTTTCTGTTTATTTCTGGCTCTGGTGTTTTAGAGCCTGACAACTGTTTTAGAGGAAAGCAGTTTTTAGAGCATGATTTGACCAGTGACTGCAACACTGGGTTGGTTTATTAATAATGAACATCACAAGGAGGCCAAGTCTCTGTTCCATTGAGGGTATCTACAGTGGAGCTGGAGGTGTAATTTCCAGCTCAAGTAGACATACCCACGCTAATAATAGCAGTGGAGCTACAGCAGCATAGGCCAGGGGGTTTCACTCACAAAAGCCAGTCTGTCCCACCATCTGTGCAGTTGCAGCTTTTTTAATGCACTAGCTCAATCCAAGCTATTGTGGGTATGTCTACACAAACAGGAAATCATACTTCCAACTGTAATGTAGACATAGACTAAGTCCCCTTTTTCCTGCTCTGGTGGCAAAAAAGGGTATTAAAGAAGCCAGAAGCAGCTCCTGAGAAATACCCCTTGGCATCCCTGCTGACTTAGCATCCATGCTGGTTTAGCACTGCTGGAGCAGCCCTGCACCAGCTTGCTTTTGCTCGTGCATGTAAGGGGTGTGACTGGAATGCACCGTGTTAGATAGGTGTTTTGCTGATCTGCACAAGGATGAATTTCTCCTATGAGAAAACTTCTCTCAGTTCCCCTCAGTGAATCTGTAATACCCTCCTTTCATGCATAGATCTCCACTGATGTCAACAGGCAATGCATACATTTGGGGAAGGCAAACTACTGGACTTGAGGTCAACATCAATATCTGAAAGGATAGTATTATTCTGAATGATTATCCACATTAATATTAACAGAACAGTCATGTTCTGTAGCAACTACAGTCTCATTCCTAACCCTTTGTGCTGTAGACTTTGCCAAGCCTGTGGAGATGGCAAACCACATATTAACACATGGGCAGAAATGATCTTTTCTGGAGGTTAGCAGAGTTCAAAATAGATAGTTCAACTTGGATTTTTCATATGATTTTATAGCTCAGTGTAGACCATTACACTGTGGGAGGTCTCAATGCCTCAGTCACAAGTTTCTATTTTTTTTTCTAATCATTGTATACATGGAAAAATATTTCACCCATAAGAAGTTTTTAGTTGGCCAGTAAAAGAAATTCTGAACTGTAGCTACAATCCCTGCCAGCTTCTAGTCTAGTAAAAGTATATTAGTCCAGCGGTTCTGTAAATATCATCATTTCTAAAATGATGATCTGCCATTCGCAGATGTTTTGTGTGTTCAAGTACATCTGCTGCTCCTGTCAGTGTGTATTTTTCCTGATTGTGAAAGCTTGATTGGAGGCTTGATTCTGCTCTTACTTTCACCATTGTGAATCTGGAATATCTCTTTGGAAGTCAATAGAGTTACACTAGTGTAAAAGTCATGTAAGTGAGCACAGGAGCGGGCTCTGGAACATTAAGGCAAGTGCTTGGTAAATGGCATTAGCAGACGGTTCTGTATTGTGCTATGATATTGCACTTGGACATAGTGCTGTAGATGGAATGGAAAGAACATCGCAATAGTGTATCCCACCATTGACGATTAGGTAACAGGAAATTACAGGAGTCAATACAGTTTTACTTGTTTATTGTATTATGCCTATCGATTTATGTACAAAAATATTTTTCTTCAGAAAACATTTGCTGGAAAAGTGTATTTGTTATATAATGGAGTCTCATTGTCCTCCAGTGAGATTTATCCTCTTAAATCTCATTTCCAGAGGTACCTTTGGCATTTAGGAGCCTATATCATATTGACTTTCAATTAAATTTAGGCTTTTAAGTGCCTAATTCATTACTGATGAGAATTAGGCTCTGAAGTCACTTGGACACTTTTGAAAATTCTACCCTGATTGTTTTTCCAAATTAAAGGGGGACTACAATATGTAATTATTCAAACAGTTTTTATTCAATCTCAGAATGTTTTAATATCTTTAATTAAAATCAGGAGCCAACTTCTTTCATAAATGAAATTTCCAGGCAATGAAGGTTCAGATGAGCAATGTTTCACTGCTGTTTTAGTTTCTCTATATACATCCATATTTTACTGCTAAGGAAAATACTATAAATCCATAATATTTGCTACAAGTAATGCAAAAATATATTGATATTTTCTTCAAAATGGAAGCATTAAAGGGTTAGGCATTTTTCTTTGTCTAATACTAACTTGCCTTTCACTTCATATTCTACATCTAGTAAACTAGAGTCTTTAAACCAAAATATATCATTTCAGGGATTTTGTGCTTGTTTATATTGGGGGTTTTTTGCTGACTAAAACAGAGTTTGTAAAGTGCAGATAATTTTTGAAAAGCCACAACAGAATGAAAGAAAATGACAATAATTACAGAGACAAAATAAAGGTCAGAGATGGATTTGGTCAAACTCATTACTAAAAGACACTCTGTAGTTTTCCCCTGGAGCATCAGAGATCCTTCGGATTTACCATGCATGTTGCTAGTCTTGCTTTGTTTGTTTCTCTTTTTGAGAGTCTTAAAGTCCTTTTTAGGCGTTCTGAAACCACAGCTGCACCATGAAGCAATAACATATCCTTGAAGTTTAGAACATCAAATTAAAATCAAGGTTCTTTTTGAAACTCAGCTATGCTGAAATCTTTGACCTGGGATTTCAGAACCACTCTAGTTTTGTCTCAGGCTTCTGCTACACCCAGAGTCATTTTTAACTAGCAGTCTTACTGTTCATTGACTGTGATACAGAAGAAGGGGCCTACTCTGGGAATTGCTGAGCATCTGCAGCTCCCACTAAAGATAATGGGCTTGATCCTGCAGGATTCTGAGCACCTGACCTGAGCACCTCAGGTGCAATTCACAGACATACTCAGGAGCCTAATTCCCATTGTTAGGCACCTAAGGTCCATTTTTAGTCAGCACTGAGAGCCACAAAACTCCTGCTCGGCTACCACCTATCCTTGTAGGCACCTAAACTTACTTGGCACCTGCATTTTTGCCTCTGGACATGCTCACTGCAGCTTCAATCAATGCACCCGGTTGCCTGTCTCTCTCCTGATCGTACACACAGCTGCTTTGTGGTATGAATCAGGACGTTTGTCTCCCACCTAAGCCCCATAGCAATTCACAAACCAGGAAAGTTAGGTGCCTAACAATGGGAATTTCCCTCCAGGTCAGACTGAAATTTCCCCTTCCTCTGCTGCATGTGGCACGGGGTCACTTGCAAGTTTAAATTACTGTAAATGGTGAATTCTCTGTAACTTTAAGTCATTCAATCATTATTTCGGGATAATGGTGAAGAAATTAGGTTACCTGTTCAAAAGAAATAGATGAAACATATTTTCATACCCATACATCTTTAATCAGAAATTATATTTTGAAAGGTAGTGTTATATTTGTTGCTTTACAGTACAATATATAATATAATAAAACCAAAACTCCTTTCTATTATGCATTAAGTGCATTCAGGTGATAGTTACCCTTTGCTTTGTATAAATGTTTGATTTATGTTCCACTTTTCTAAGGCTTCATCTACACTAGGGGGAGGGGGTCAACCTAAGATACGTAACTTCAGCTACGTGAATAACGTAGCTGAAGTTGGCACATCTTAGGTCAACTTACCTGCCGTCCTCACAGCAGCAGCGGTCGGCAGTGGGCTCTCCCGTCAATTCCAGCTTGAGCCTTTTGGTGAGCTGGAGTTCCGGAGTCGACGGGAGTGCCTTTGGTGATTGACTATCTCGTCTTGACAAGACACGATAAATCGATCACTGATAGATTGATCACTACTCGCCAATTCGGCAGGTAGTAAAGACATACCCTAACACTGTATATACAGTGACTGATGCAAGGGTCCATCTCTGCAAGATTGATGCAAGTGTCCATAGTCACCACTAGAGCACTGAACCAAAGGTCCTTATAACCTCCAGAAAATCATGATAACTACAACCACTTTAAGCATTTCTTCCATTAATTGCCCCTACGGAATTGGTGGAAAATGCTCCTGTATCTGTTTATCGTCACCTTCTTCACCATTGTAGGGTGAATATAGTAAATTTTCCAGAAAAACTGCACTGTAAAAAGATATTGAAATCAGCTTGAAAAATGTGTGGGTTTGTAAAATGTGTTGAGTGAGGGAGAGATTTGGCAAAGTTTCCTTCTATTTTTAATGGATTTCTGAAATGAAATAATACCAGTTTCCATTACCCAAACAGCTGTTGACCTTTCTTGTGTATACATCATTCTTTATTATTTTGGGATATGGAAGTAAAAACAGTATTTCTTCCTTAAATATCTGAAAAGTATGCTATCCTGTATGTCAGTACTGGGTTCAATATAAGGTGACTCCTTGGGTTTGTTTCCTTTCACTCTAATCATATTTATCTACAGTAGAACCTCAGAGTTATGAACACTCTGGGAATGGAGGTTCTTTGTAGCTCTGAAATATTTGTAACTCTTGAAAGAACCACCATAATGTTTTGTTCAAAGTTTACAACTGAACACTGATTTAATACAGCTTTGAAACTTTACTATGCAGAAGAAAAATGCTGCTTTTAACTATCTTAATTTAAAAGAAGCAAGCACCAAAACAATTTTCTTACCTTGCCAAACCTTTTCTTTAAACTTTCCCTTTATTTTTTGTCATTTATGTTTAACACAGTACTGTACTGTCTTTGTTTTGTGTTTTTGTCTCTGCTTCTGCCTGATTTCTTACTTCTGGTTCCAAATGAAGTGTTTGGTTGACCCATCAGTTCGTAACTCTGGTGTTCATAACTCTGGGCTTTTATTGTACTTTTAAGTGCATACGAGTTTAAAACAACTTGATTCTTGGCTACGTTATTATTATTCTTGGCTATATTATATTTCTATGGTGGTTTTTTTTTTAGAATAATTTGATTTCAAGGAGACAAACTATTTTCACAAAATATGGAACTCAATTCATCTGCACTTTATGCATGATTGAACATGTGATTCTGGCAAATGCTCGCTGAAAAATCTAACTGGGGCATATGTTAGATGGATAAAACTCCTTTCTTTATAAACTAATATTAATTTACCATTGATGCATTGGACTAAACCCTGCAGTTCTTGCTCAGCACAGATGTTAATGAGAGATTTGCCTATATATACCTCTAGTGGGGTGGCTACCTCGCTCGTAAAATAAAAGGGGTTAAAAGCTGCCCTGGAGAGCGCTGTGGCTGGGGATGGCTTATTGGGAAGCAGTTGCAGCTGGGCTGTGCCTCAATCAGGGCACAGCTGGCCTTATAAAAGGCTGTCAGCCAGGAGCAAAGGACAGTCTCCCTCTAGCTTTGGAGGGAGATGGACCTAGCTGCCTGAGAGGAGCAAAGGGTACAGAAGGTAGAGCAGTACTGGGGAAGGGGCAGGCTGAGCTGAGGAGCTGAGGCCTGGCGACCTCCCAGGCTGCGGCCTGATTGGAAGGCATGAGATGGTACTGGGCTGCAGGGAAAGGCAACAGGTCCAACCCCGCCTTGCCTATGATGACTGGCTTTTACACTGCAATCTGCCCCAGGGAGTTGGAGCTTGATGCTGAATGGCAGTAGTCATAGACTGAGACAAGGTAGGGATAGAGGGTTGGGGGTTCCCTGGGGAGGGGAGACTCAGAGAATGGGGGCATTGCCAGGGGACAGCACTCCAGATAGAGGGGCACCCCGGGGTCCAGGAGGGACACAGGGCCAGTGACAGGTGATACACTGACCAGCAGAGGGTGCTCTGGAGCTGGAAAGAGCTAATTCCCAGACATCCAGCAGGAGGCACCGCAGCGGTGAGTTGTCACGCCCTGCAATATCTTTTAGGGGTTGAACAATTGTAAATAAAAGTGCCTTTCTTTCCTGGAACTTTCTATAGCATTTACTCTCACAATCATTGTTCCCTTTTCACATCTTTTGTTGCTGCCAAAGTAAAAATAAAGAGTCTGTGGCATCCTTACAATAAAGTTGCACAGAACCCTAGTGTCCAACATCCCTTCTCTCCAGATCCAATGAGTCTGAAGCATGTTTTCAAAACAATTTGAGATTCCTGAAGCAAAAAAGGCATTGTGTAAAATAAGAGGTGGAGCTGAACTAGAATTTAAACAAGCTCATATTCAACTCCCTGGACCAAACACCCTTACAATATTGTTTCTGAATAAAATCCAGAACTGGAAGATACCAGTTTTATGGTTCTGGTTTGGATGCAACTGAAATTTCCAACCAACATCTCATGACTTCTGGCACAAACTAACTCGATTTGGCTTCAGTTCCAAACACCACTTCTTCTCACTATATTTGTATGACATTAAATTATATTATGCATATGCATTCTGAGACCAAACTCAGTAAATGAAAAATGAAATGATCAAACAGTAAAAGATGTATAGCACACAATGTACTGAAAGTGCACTGAGCCTTAGAAACTTCCAAGTGCCAAAAATTATGAGTCCACATTACAGGGAAAAAAATCAATGCTTCCAGAAGGCAGTTAGAGAGAAGATATGTTTATATAGCAAATTAATTTCAAACAAAAGCAGTTTATCTTGTTTGCAGATTTGTGTGGAATGTAATGCAATCAAGTTAGAAAAACATGGACAGGAGGCTCAAAAACCTTCACCTGTTTAACAGCTGCAGTAACAGCTTTCTATTTTAAGACTAAATTTAATGGCATTCTGCTATATACATCGGCAGGACAGTCATTTTCTTGCCAGCAGGTGACTACAGTTCACAAAAGAAATGTGCTCGTTCCAATGTAGCAGTAGGAGCTGTCGTTACTTAGAAACCAGCATCACTTATTAATCAAAATAAGAAGACCAAACCATTATATAAAGCCATAATTTTACCAGACAAGTATTTTGAGTCTGTCTAAAGAGATGATCAAAGCACATTAGCTACTTTTTGGTTTATTGTTTCCATAAAACTTGGAAAGATGTATGTCTAGTCTGTTTAAATGATTTTTCCAGGCGTCTGGCTGTTCTTGCAACATCTTTACCTAAGTTGTGTCTGGCTTATTGCTGTGATGCTTCAAGTATGCATATTATCCACTACAACAATACACTGAGGTGTGATTATGAGTTGAAAATAATGTCTGAGTATCAGAGACACTGTGGGGACCTCTGGAAAGTTTAGTTTGACCCTTACTATAAGGGATACTGTTGACCTTAGGTATTTTTCTATTAGTAGTCATGGGAGCTATGATATATTTAGGATGACTAAAAGGCATCTAAATCTGAGTAATCGGATAAAACTGAGCAAAGGGAAATTTCATCTGAGGGTCTGGAAAAAAATCCTAATAGCGAGTCCTATTAGACTGGGAACAACACTCCCAAAGGAAATGGTGGATGCCCAATGCCTGGAGTCATTTACCGCCAGTCTGGACAAAGAATTTAATACTCTGCAGTAGGAAACATTCCTATGTTGGTAGGTGAATAGATCAGATGACCTAATAAGTCTTTTCCATCTTTCATTTCTGTGATCCTATGTACCTTGTTTTGCAGTAATGTCATTCCTAATGGTCTTTGTACAGCATGTATCTTAGGAAAAATGTAACTGCACTCAAAATGCTGATTCATGGGTGATATTATTATTATTATTATTTTATTTTATTATTTATTATTTATTATTGGGGATTACCAATGGAGGCAGGAGACATTTCTGGGGATAACAAACCAACATGCTGGTTTAGAAAAAAACATGTCTGAAATGAGTGTCTTCTCAGCAGAGGTCAGAAACTGTAGCTTAAATGCTAGGAATTATCCGACTTTATGGTATGTCAGGGATGGGTATATTGGTTATGAGTAATTTCAGGCTCACTCATATATCCTTAACTGATTTGCATTGCACTTAAGAAAGACCGTGAAAAGGAGAGCACATAAATAACTGTATGAAACATTAAAGAGAAATTCAGTAGAGCTATTGATAGAAAGAAAAACAAAATAAAAGGAAGGTTGAAAAATGGAGCAGGGAGAAGGAGCCACAGAGAGAAATTCTAATTAGAATAGGAATGCTATATGATGTTAAGCTAAAAACACTTATTACTGTCATTTCAGCTGCTGTTTTTACTTGTTCTGGAGTTGATCTACCAGGGAGGGAGAGGAGCTATTTATGGTAAGCACCAGTGTGGACAGAAGAACAAATGGATACCAACTGGCCATCAACAAGTTTAGGCTTGAAATTTAGATCAAGATTTTTAACCATCAGAGGATGAAGTTCTGAAGCAGCCATCCAATGGAATCCTTATTGAGGTTGCAGGGACAAACCGTCCCAATGTGTAGAAAGAATAGTAAATATGGCAGGCAACCAGCTTGGCTTAACAGTGAAATCCTTGCTGATCTTAAACACAAAAAGTAAGCTTATAAGAAGTGGAAGATTGGACAATGACCAGGGAGGAATATAAAAATATTGCTCAGGCATACAGGAGTGAAATCAGGAAGGCCAAATCACACTTGGAGTTGCAGCTAGCAAGAGAGGTTAAGAGTAACAAGATGGGTTTTTTCAGGTATATTAGCAACAAGAAGAAAGTCAAGGAAAGTGTAAGCCCCTTACTGAATGAGAGAGGCAACTTAGTGACAGAGGATGTGGAGAAAGCTAATGTACTCAATGCTTTTTTTGCCTGTCTTCACGAACAAGGTCAGTTCCCAGACGACTGCACTGCGCAGCACAGTATGGGGAGGAGATGACCAGCCCTCTGTGGAGAAAGAAGTGGTTCTGGACTATTTAGAAAAGCTTGATGAGCACAAGTCCATTGGGCCAGATGCACTGCATCTGAAGGTGGTAAAGAAGTTGGCAGGTGTGATTTCAGAGCCGTTGGGCGTTATCTTTGAAAACTCAAGGCGATTGGGGGAGGTCCCGAATGACAGGAAAAAGGTGAATATAGTGCCCATCTTTAAAAAAGGGGAAGGAGGAGGATCCAGGGAACTACAGGCCAGCCAGTCTCACCTCGGTCCCTGGAGCAGGTCCTCAAGGAATCAGTTCTGAGGCACTTAAAGGAGAGGAAAGTGATCAGGACCAGTCAGCATAGATTCACATTTTGTTCACATTCACAGATTGTACTTATACAACCCAAACAGCATTTTGGGTTGTATAAGTAGGGGCATTGCCAGTAGATTGAGGAATGTGATCATTCCCCTCTATTTGGCATTGATGAGACCTCATCTGGAGTACTGTGTCCAGTTTTGGGCCCCACACTACAAGAAGGATGTGGAAAAATTGGAAAGAGTCCAGTGGAGGGCAACAAAATGATTAGGGGGCTGGAGCATATGACTTATGAGGAGATGCTGAGGGAACTGGGATTATTTAGTCTGAAGAAAAGAAGAATGGGGGATTTGATAACTGCTTCAATTACCTGAAAGGGGGTTCCAAAGAGGATGGACCTAGACTGTTCTGAGTGGTAGCAAATGACAGAACAAGGAGTAATGGTCTCAAGTTGCAATGGGGGAGGTTTAGGCTGGATATTAGGAAAAGCTTTTTCATTAGGAAGGTGGTGAAGCATTGGAATGGGTTACTTAGAGAGGAGGTGGATTCTCCTTCCATAGAGGTTTTTAAGGTCAGACTTGACAAAGTCCTGGCTAGGATGATTTAGTTGGGGATTGGTCCTGCTTTGAGCAAGGGGTTGGACTAGATGACCTCCTGAGTTCTCTTCCAATCCTGATATTCTATGATTCTATGAAAGTATACCTACCAAACAAATGCAAAACAAAATATTTGTTTCCTTTATTTTTTTTATAAAAGGATTCATTGAATCAACCATGCAGCACACTCTAGTTTGACTTTTTTATCTTTGGGCCAAAGGTGGCTTGAAAGAGTGGCAAATAAGCAGCATATTCACATCCTCCTGCAGGGTAAGAAGCTTTACCGATGGGCATTCATACCCATCTTTGATGTTTATACCATGTCCTCTTTGGCGAAAAGGATGGTAGCTTCAATACACATTTGCAGTATGAGGTTGATTGTGAAAATTGAAAGTGTGATTTCTGGGCACAGGATACCCAGCATAATTAAATAACCAGTGAATCTGCATCCTGAGGCTTTATTTCATATAACTAAAACAGATATATTCTCATTTCCATGTTGTTTAAATCTACCAAATATTGTGTAATATTATGCAATTTATACATAATTACAATGTATATTAGAAACCGTTAAGCCAAAGGTTGAGATAATTCCACCCTGTTATATCAAGTGATCTTTAGATAAAAATTCATATTGCATGCTCTTCTTTTCATTATTAGTTGAATTAACCTAAGAGTACCTTAGCCTATAAAAATTTAAGACAGATATGATAACTTAGCATTAAAAAGGCAATAAATCAGTTTAAATGCAATATTAAAGTTTCCAGTTCAACTGTTTCACATAGTAAATATCTATAATTGGGTTGGGTTTGTTGACCTGTTTATGCAGGAGATCAGATTATGGGAGATGAGATTACATCATCGTAATGGGTCTTTCCGGCTTTAAAATCTGCGTATTACTGTCTGTGATTTGGTTCAATAAAATTCCCCGCGGTCAGTTTGTAAACTATATATCTCTGCAAATGATTATGAAACTAGACTCGGGGAGAGACATTTCTTCAGAATGTGTTATACAACATTGGTTACTAGTTCCACACTGTGTAGCACAGTAGCAGGATCTGCAAACTTACGAAATCTGTGTGTTTCCCTTCTATATGCTTTGGAAGAAGTACATTCTGCTACTTTGTAGGTTTAAATGGATTATGGACATAAATGGTCCAGTCTTGCAGCACACACTCAGGAGAGTAGGTCCATCTGCTTCAATTCTTCATAGTCACCATTGATTTGAATATTTATCCAACTAAAGGCCACAAGATCAAACCCTCAAATCTGTGTTATCAATAAGACTTTTCAAAGCCCAGCAATTTTTTTTAACTTAAAGGGAATTCTGAAAATATGTTTTTAGGTTTCAATCTTTGTAGTTCTGGGTTGCCTGAGTTTCGCTGTGAATTCTGGAATCAAATACATCCAAGAACTTGAAAGCTCAGTTTGAAACTACTGAATTTCACTTGGTTCTCACATCGAAATCATACAAAACTGGGAACTCCACAGGATTTCCACATGAAACCACAAATCAGATCTGCTTCACTTGAAAATGAGCCCACGGTAGCTGAAAGATTCTAAAATCTGGGCTGAGTTTACTGTGTGTTGTTTTGATATTTTTTGAAACCTGTCAAATTTTTGTGAACTGCAATTTCGTAAATTTTCCACGGACCTAGTGTTTAGCCTTTGCCCTTCTCCTAATAATGCTAAAATATTGTTTTGTTTCAGAACTTTCCCTTGCTGTGACTCGCTGTCCTGTCATTCCTTCGAGTGCTACTGGTGGTATTGCCTATCCTCTGTTCTCTGCCTGCCTACACATTCAGCAAGCAATGTCTGCTTGTTGAGATTCCAAATTTTCCTAGCCAACCTAAGATAGGTCAATAGCCAGCTCTGTCACATACATCGGATGTAACTTTGAGTGAGTTACTTAATGTCTTTGTATCTAACACTTCATTTAGCCAACTGTTTGTCTGTCTTGTCTGTTTAACTTTGGGAAAGAGATTGTATTGTCCCTGCATAGATAGAGAATTAGGTACAACTGGGCTTTGATATCACTTGTAGCTTCTAGGTACTACTGTGATACAAATTAAGAAAAACAAGAAGCTCTTTCACTTCCAGCATCAAATGAAGGTACACCAGAGGGTACTAACATTTACTAGTTTTGAAGCAGAAGCCAGATCCACGCATACTATTTCATAACCATTTTTGTGTATGTCTCAGGTTTTGTGATATGATTTCTGATTACTTTGTCTAGATGCACAAATGCCCAAATTCTGGGGGCCTTATCCAAAGGTTGTGAGGTTTGTTCATTACTTGTTTTGGACAAATTAATTAGTTTCTTATTCCTTACTGAAATAAGAGGTTTTGGAGCTCATTTTATGAGTGCAGTACATTCCATTTGCTGGTTGGCGGGGGAAAAAAACATAGGTGAACTTCTCGAATGCTATAGTCAATGCGTGGCTATCTGTCAACATGTCATTTAACATAACTTCAAGCAAAGTCCAACACTAGAATATGAAATTCAGCATCATGGGCATTTTTAACACTCCCTGAGAGTCACAGGACTGATATAGCCATGAATGGATTGCTATCATCCATATGGAGTTTTCTCTTCTCATAATCCAGCACATAGTTCTGATGAATATACTTCATTTAATAATGCAGTTGTGACTCAGTGTAAGTTACTTACAGATGTTGTTTTCAGAAAATTGGTATAAGAGAACGTAGCAATTATTCTGGCCTTAAGCATCTCCTTCCATAGCCCACCTTTGCCTCACTGGCTGGTGGGGAAGCCCCACACAGCTGAACTCTGCCCCACACCAAGCTGAGGACTTCCTGTTTGCAAACTATGGTACTAATAAATATAAGGCTGTTAAACTCCCACCCTTGTGCATGAAAGCATGAGATACTGAAGCAAACTCTCACATTATTTTACCTTGGAATTCTCTCTCAGAAATTCTCTTTAAAAGCACTCTATGGACAATGTAAAAGCTTGTAATCATCTGCACGTTGCACACAGTTACAGAGCTCTCCTAAATCACACCATAATTTAAATTGCTTACTTGAAAAACCTAGTGTAGGAAGAATTGGGACTCTGAAGTTACTCACTCAAGGTTTAGAACAGGAGATATTCTCATTCTCTTTTTAGTTACTGAATTTGAAAACCTCAATGAATTTTCTGTCAAAGAACTTATTTAAAGAGACTCCTACAGCTGTGTTAAGAGGATGAAAGTTATTATAGAGATTGAAGTTCTATGCAAAGAGATATATCTCTGCTGTCTTTTAAAACACGTTTGCAGAGTGGCATAGAGACATCTAAGAGTTTCACACTGGAATTATAAAATCAGCACAGTCTGATCCTTAAAAACAAGTTTTTTTTTCTTTAACACAGAAAAATCCATAAAAATAAAATTATAGTGATATTTTATAACTTTCTATTTCTGACTTGCCATCAGATTTAATTAAAATGTTCACCGTATTGAAATTGATGGTAGTATTTTTTGTGAAACATGCTAACTTGGGAGTTGCAATGTGTGCTCCATCACAAGCACAGGTTCTCATTTGGGGCGTGGCTTTTGAACGTAATATTCTAATACAATCAGAAGTTAACCTTTTGGGTGCCCTATTAGTCTAGGTCCTTATTTAGTGGTTTTAAAGTCTCAGCTCCATTTAATTTTCTTTAAGCATTTGCTTTCATACCAATGCAACATATATAAGACACCCATGAAAGGGTTCAATTGTTAATCTCTGCCAGTGCTAAATTATAATGTCCTGCTCTCCAAAAAAAGTTTTGATGATGTTTCTTATGTATTTTGAACAAATATTCTTAAATACAGTTGCATTGGGATTTTTAAATACTGTAGTGGAAAGATATGAAACATACATCTATTGTAATAAGCTACATTCAAGTTGGGAAAAGGAACTCATAGAGTTAAGAATCACCTTTGATTAATTCGGTTCAGTAATGAGCTGGGGTACTTTGTGAGGGCGGTAGATAGTTGAAAGCCTGACAGACACTTGAGTCTTTTGCTGAAATTCTGATCTTATGTCAGCAGATGTGACCCCACTGAAATCAGTGCAGTTGCACACACCCATGTAAGGTTTGAGTGTTCCCATTTGTATTTAATATGGAGATTCACTGAGCTCAAGTGGGTTTATTTTATGTTCCCAAACAGTTGTAGACAAGGGGGACAGGAAACATAGGAGGTAAAGGTCACATGAATTCAATATCTTAAAGGAACTTTTTAAAAAGCTGTCTCAGTGCATTAAAACAATGTTTACTCGTGTTCTATTAAGATAAAGGATTCTGTAGGTAAGTAATCCATGTTCTTTTTAATTACTATCAACTAAACAGTGAAGGACAACATCTCACCCATCATTACTCTTCGGTGGTTAAAAAACAGCCAGGTAAATTTCATTTGAAGATAATGAACCTCACCAGTTTCTATAGATTTCATTGCACACAGTTAAATATTTCAAATGATTTAAGCTCACCATAACTGATCAGAAGTAAACATTCTTGGATGCAACTGCTGAAGGAAATAATAATACAAAGGCCTATATATAAAGCTTAGTTAATTCTGAATTAAGCTATAGCTATTAAACTTTATCAGTTTATAGGCAGGCTGTTTTTTCAAATAGGATCAAAATAAAGCAGGGTTCACATTAATATCTTATGCTCCAATCCTGCAAACACTTAAACATATGTATAACATTAGTCATGTGAATAGCTCAGTAGCGTTCAATGAGCTCCTCATGTGCCTAAAATTATGCTTGTGAAAATGTGTTTTCAGAACTGTAGGTTTTAGCCAAATTTTATCTAGGTGGGCATATTTTAAGGTGGCATGTGTTTGAGTGTGAATGTATGTCTATGATAAAGTCTGGGCCAAAGCCTCATTTGCAGTAAATCTATGTAGCTCTAATTAAAGTCAGAGAAGCTGTGCTGCCATTGGCACCTGCTAAGGATTAACCCTCTGTTTCTAGTCTGTGATTTTGATACACATACTGAACAGAGTTCCAGAGCTCCCCGCTCTGCTTTTTTTCCTCTCTATTTTTTTTGAGGTGTTGTCATCTAGACTCCTTCTGTCAAGATGGCTCTCCTTATAGTGTTAATCTAGTCATTAGCTTTCTCCGTAAATCACTAAGTTCTTAGCTCTCATGGAGCTGCATGAGTCATCAAAGCAAGCTTACCTCTTTTGGTAATTAGCATTTTTTTCTTTCCCGACTGTAGTTTCTTTCATTCCATTAAGCAGGGTCTGAGTTACTATTTGTCATTTCACTCTTTCTTCGTCTGTTGCTGACTCTCACACTTTATAAAAAAAAATCCAAGATGCTACCAATAACACTGCTTCTACCAAGACCTCTTTGCTAAACTAGACTATCTTCTTATAAGCTGCTTGTTATTGTTGATTGTTCAGAAAATGAATGATAATGTTGCATTTGGAAGAAGGACCTTTTGTTAAGGTCCTTTATAGTGATCCTGGAACAGTTAGCACTGGGGTTACTTGTAATTCATGTCAAAGTAAAATAGAAAACATTGTAAAGGCAGGCAATGGCTTTGCTTCTCACACTCTGAAATATGATGTATAGGAGGGCTCGGCAATCTTTTAGAAGTGGTGTGCCGAGTTTTCATTTATTCACTTTAATTTAAGGTTTCATGTGCTGGTAATACATTTTAACGTTTTTTAGAAGGTCTCCTCCCTCTCTAAGTCTCTACATTATATAACTAAGGTATTGTTGTATGTAAAGTAAACAAGGTTTTCAAAATGTTTAAGAAGCTTCATTTAAAATTAAATTAAAATGCTGATCTTACACCGCTGGCCTGCTCAACCCACTGCTGGTCTGGGATCCTGGCCGCCAGCCCTGCTCAGCTCACTGCCGGCCTGGGGTTCCGTTCACCTAGGCCAGCAGCGGGCTGAGTGGGGCTGGCATCCAGGATCCCAGACTGGCAGTGGGCTGAGCAGCTCAGCCCGCTGCCACTCAGCTTGCTGCCAGTCTGGAGTTCTGTCCGCTGGCTCCTGCAGGTTTGGGCCCAGAGAGACACCTCAGCGTAGCACATTACACAGCCCTTGCCCAAAACATCCCAAGGTTTGACAAAAAGCTAAGGGCAGCCAGAAACCTGGCTTATCCCTATCCATTTAACATTCCCTAACTTCTTTTACTCCCAGTCCCTTGCGGCCCAAATTAAACTGTCCCTCTTCTCTCCTGCGCTTTGCTGCCTGCCTCATGCTCCAGGGTTGGGTGGTGTTTTCCACTCTGTTGTCTCTGTGTCTGTCCTTTGCTCTGTGTGTGTCCATCTCTGTGTGTCTGTCCGTCCTTCGTTCCATGTGTCTGTTCTTTGCTCTGTGTGTCCATCTGTCCTTCACCATGTGTCTGTCCTTCACTATATGTGTCTGTCTGTGCTCCCATCACTCCATGTGTGTGTTCTTTGCTCTGTCTGTCTGTCCTTCACTGTCTGTCTGTTCTTCGTTTCATGTGTGCGTTCTTTGCTCTGTGTGTGTGTCTATCCTTCATTGTGTCTGTCTGACTATCCTTCCTCTGTGTGCGAGTCGGCTGCCCCGGTCCCACCACAGAGCATGTGTTGCACTGCTGCCTACTGCAGGACACTGCGTTATCACCAGAAATTCTCAAGAACTGTGAGCTCCAACCCCCCACCCCGCCATCGCCGCTGCCTTACCTGGGCTTCAGGAGAGCCTTCATGGTAGCCTTCCTACCACACCAGGAGCAGGAAGCAGAGCTGCACCCAGTGCAGAGCCCCCATCCCAGGGTGCCGCGCCTTGCCCCCAGCTCCCAGAGCAAACTCCGACCACCAGCGGGTGTGGAGTGAGCCGGGCACCGGAACGTGCCCCGCTGTGCTCCTAGGCAGCTCCTTCCCCCATCCCGGGGCACCGCGACTCGTCCCCAGCTCCTGGAGCGCAAACTCCGACCGCCAGCCGGTGTGGAGTGAGCCGGGCACCTGCACGTGCCCCAGCCACGCCAGGGTGGCTCTTTCCTCCATCCCGGGGCGCTGCACCTCACTTCCAGAGCAAATTCCGATTGCCAGCGGGTGTGGAGCGAGCTGGGCACCCAAACATGCCCCACTCCGTTCCCGGGTGGCTCCTTCCCGGCCCCTCCTGCCCTGCCACTCTCAGGGTTTCTCCAGCGTGGGGGCAGGGGTCGCAAAGAACGCGCTTTTAATTTGGAGCTGGCCCTGCCCGCAGGAGAGAGCGGTGAGCAGAGTGGAATCAGGGGGAGAGGGAGCAAATGGTGGGGGGACGGAGAAGAGCGGGCCGGGCAGGATTTTTAATGGCACGCTGCTGACTGCTGAGGTCCCGGCCACCAGCAGCAGCAGCGTGCCATTAAAAATCAGCTCGCGTGCCATCTTTACTTGCCGACCCCTGATGTATAGCATTTAGGTCTCTTCTAGAAGAGGACTTCTAAAACATTCAGCAAACAATCGTAGTAATAGTTAATTTTGGTAATAGTAAATTACCAAATAACCCCTTCCATTGTTCTTATAAACACACCTATTCAACCCTGCAGACAAATCCAGACATTTTGTCCGCTCAGTGCCTAGTGGTGGTGATTTAGAGGATTGCTCAATCATATGCTGTGAACAATTAATTTTAATGTGTTTGGAGAGTGCTTGACGGACGGTGGGGAGGAAGAGTTAAGATCCTGAAGGCTGACTTCACAGTTGCCTTACAGTTTGTGTAGTCACTTACATTGTTTAGTCACAATGTAAAATAGTGTAAAATGCTACCAAATCATAATGATAATATACTATCCCACATTACATTGCTGTATATGAGTACATAAGATACAGGACTGTGGTCTTTGTCATAGTACATAATCTGGGACATGGTTTTATATAAGAAGTTACTTTGAGTTTGGGGCTTTGTTGCTTGGTGTGTTTTCCTAGAGCTGTTCTATCTTATCCTGGGGACTCAAATAGCTCAAGGATCAGAAGAACACAAAGATGGCAGAAAGACACTTTTGCTACCTGTTATTCCCTCTGCTGAACACAATTCAGATGGACCAGAGAGTCTGGCCAAAGAATTAGTCTGGCATAAAAATCAGTGATAGTATATAATCCCTCTGTTACTGCTTTGTAACTAGAGCATTGCAGTCCAAGTAAGTAGTAATGTCTGACTTGGTCTGTAACAGTTCAATGTTGTTATTCTTTGGGGCACACTTCAAGGCTTATCTCTGGTAAGAAATTCTTTTGGAGGAGTGTAAATTTCATTTTGTAATTGATGGTGGTGGTTGTGTTACTCTAAGGAGTAACTGACAATATGTTGATTTTAGTGGTGTGCTTTTAGTTATTGTCAAGGCTTTTCCTAGCCTGGCATGGTTCCTCCTTTGTGGCTGAGCAGTAGAAATTCACATAAAGAGAGAGTGGTTTTGGCAAAGAGCTGAAAAGTAGAAAATGTCTGAGTTAAAATGTGGGTCACCTCAGTCCTTGGATATGATTCTCCATGGTCTTTCACCGGGTGCTGCCATCTGTGCCTGTGCAAAATGTGTGTAAAACCTAACCAATAGAATGGTAGTATTTTACATTCTCTTTGCACTGAGCAAGCCAGAGGAGAACCAGGTCCTTTGTTGTGGTTACAATTAGCTCATACTGCTGTAAAGCTGCAAGAAAATTAAACTTCACCAAAAAACAGAATTCCCCCATATTTACTGGGATACAATGAGAGTTAAAAAAAATATGTATGGCATCAGCTTGACAGTGTAGTAGTTGAAAGCTGCTCAGGACTTAATAATAATATCTCAGAAGTCTGCAGTAATTAGTCATGATAGTCTTGAGTTACACTTCTTGCACAGCATCAAGTCTATGATGATCATTTAACTCACAGAGATGCTTTCTTTCATTAAAAATGATTACTCAAGCATGATTTTAATAATTTATCAAGGAAAAAATGTAAACAGCCGTTAAGTCCCCAAGCTTTTATGTACTGCAGATGTTCTTTTCTGCTGCAGTCCTGAGTAAGTAAAAAGGCTAAAAAAAAGTTTGAAATAATATTTTGCAACACTCTGTAGAAATTTTCCAATTTATTAAAGGAAATAAACATGAATTCCAAATATATTTAATAATACATGTATTATTTGGTTTGGTATTTAATAATACATCTATTATTTGGTTACTTTGGTTAGTCTTTAAGGTGCCACAGGACTCTTTGTCACAATACATGTATTGTAGCTTTATCTCTTTCCTCCAAGGTATACCATGGCCTCCTTCTGAATAATGCAGGAAATAATTTCCTCCTGATCAAATGGTTAGGTACACCAAAGTAATTTTTAATTTACATTTCCCACCATTATCTCACAGTCTATTGTTCAGATGGTTAATCTTCATCCTGCTGAATGCCATGAAGTCTCCCTGCCTCCCTGCCTGAATCAGAGACCATCCCTTTGAGGTAGATTCTCTACCCAGAAGGCTTGAAGACCACTTTCTAGAGCCCTTTTGACAGTATTCCAGAGATTTCCTCTTCAATGCTCTAGATTGTCAACCTTTCCAGAGTACTGTAACCCTTTTGAGAGGCTGATTTGTCTTTCGTATCCCAAGTTTCACCTAATTTTAAAACTACTTGCTTACAAAATCAGACATAAAAAACAAGTGTCACAGCACACTATTACTGAAAAATTGCTTACTTTCTCATTTTTACTATATCATTATAAAATAAATTGTGACACCTCCCACCCCAGTTGAGAAACACTGATATAGTTTGGAGATCATTGTACAGGACAGGTCACCTGGCTGCAGGGTCAGAAGGTGATCAGTTTTAATATTAATTTCAGACAGAGATTACACTTTTGGGGAACAGGTGACTCTCCAAGGCAGCAGACACACTGGGAGTGTCCATCACTGATCAGGATTGCCTCTTGGCATGAAAGGAAGTGTTTAAACCTGGAAGAAATGGGCATACCCTCCCAGTGTTTAAGTTCTCCTTAGGAGGAGAAACAAAGGAAAATAGGTGAAGGGACAATGGTCCTTTTCTTAAAAGTATAAAGAAAATATTTTTTTAAAGATTTTTGTTTTTAAAACTATAAAATTACTACAGCTAATTGACACAAAAGGAAAGTCTAAGAACTAACACTGACTAACTGGTGAGAACATGAGAAAAGTACAGTTCAGGTAAGCTCAACTCGGATACTGCTGGGGTTCCAGCTTAGGCAGAGGCAGTTGAGAAGGAACTGAGGGCAGTTCACCCACACTGCTCTCTATATCCTCAGTGCAGCGCGTAGGGCTGCAGAGGGATGTGCATGGGCCAAATGGCTAATGCTACCTAAAATCTCTGATCTGAGGTGCAAGGGCCACAAGTGCACCTAGAGTGCAGCACCCATAGAGACACTTCTCAAAGAAGAAGCAAATATACTTCCACTGACAATGGAACTACATTGATTTAGATCAACTAAAAATCTGACCCAAGACATACACTGCTAAGATTATATTATGTGTTAGTTTCTTTTTGGGGGAACCCTCCCCCGCCAGCCAGGATCTTCTCTCTGGTTAAGTTGTTAATCTGCTATTCCATTTTAATTTTACTCTACTCCTTGGCCATATCTTCCCATGCATATCTTCATCTATTTCTATCACACATGCAATATGGATGGATGACAGATAATATTTCATAAGGTATACTTTAAATGATGCATTTCATATGCTGTATTCATATGAAACGCAATTTTTACCCTGTGATTGGTAACTCAAAAGCTTCCATAGTTGAGTTATCGTTATTATGCACACAGTACGTGATGCAGAGCAGCACATAAAATATGGATTTAATTAGATAGGATATCCATCAGTTATTGACTGAAAAAAATAGAATATGTTCAATCCAGTCATTGTGTAGCATTTCTTCATCTTCAGATGACACAACAGTAAAGCAGCATCCCAGTATTGAACTCTTACCACCAGAGTTTTGGCTTCAGTTCCTCTATTTGGACAATAATGTTGAAGGTACATATTATTATTAATAGTCTATGCTTTTCTAATTCAGATTTTTTTTTATTATATAGTATGGAAGAGCAACAGATATAGGGATAAAACTTGCACCCATTTTTCTTATTGAGTTAGAGGAAGATTTTCACAAGGACTGCAGGATTAGGCACCAAACTAGTGAAATACCTGACTATAAGATATTTTGAAATCCAGTTATAGAATTAAATTGCTCTTTTTTTTTTGCTTTGTAATTCCTGTGGAGTATGGTATAAATGTCTAAGTGATTCATCAACACTCCCAATAATTGTCTGAGGCATCTAGTTATAGTATTACTAATGCCATTCATATTTCTTGTCAGTTTCTCAAATGATTGATGAGCAAGGAAAAGCTTGCAGTAAGAGCTTTCTGAAGAACAGGTGAAGCTAAATAGTATCTTGTGGTACCCATCAGCTTGCGCTCCCAGTAGTTATCTAGCTTTGCTTTTCTCTTTCTCAAGCATGGGTTTATGACTGCACAATTCCAAGAATTTCTTTTCATTCCAACAGTATCATTGGATTCAAAGCTTAAATATATGTTACATACACCCCGGCCCTTTCGCCATCATCTCCTGATGGCTAGCAAAGCTAAGAATGGTAACTAAGTGTAGCTACTGTGCTTCTGGGAGGCTTTTTCTTTCTCTCAGGGACTTGTATAGCTCCCCATTACTGGATGAGAGCGCTTCCAAATCATTAACCACACAACACCCCCAAATACTATTTTACAGATCAGAAAATTAGGTATAGACAGAGACTCAGTGACTTGTCTAAGATCACACAGGAAGTCTGTGGCAGACCAAGAAATTGAGCCCATGTCTCCCAGATCTCAGGCTAGCACCCTAACTTCTGGACCATCTTCCAGCTAAGTAGAGGGTGTACATTAGGAAACATAGGTGCCTTTCTAACTGGCTGTGTCTGCAAGTAGATGCAAATCTTTTTGTATGCCAATGTCTGTGTTATGTATGTCCTGTACATGGTGTCATTCCAGAAGCACCATTGGTCACCATCTGTCTTCTAAAGGAGCATACTCTAAATGATACCTAGTATCTTTGGCTCCCCTCTAAATATGTGCCCCTCTCAAAAGAAACCCCACATCCTCATTGATTTTCCTTCCTTCTTTTGGAGATCCCTCCGCCCCCATGAATCATTCCATTCCAGACACTAAGGTAGATTCTTGGTTGATTACTATAAGTCATGTACAGGCTCTATACTCCTTGCATTTTACAACTAGGCACTGTATGTATCTAATCTTGTACATAAAAATACATCAACAAAGCTTCACAACTTTGATAACCCGTATTAGAAGTATTCACAACCTGCCAGGCATTTATAAAGTTCACCCCATGAAGACCATGCTAGAAATGTGAACTTTGGATTTCATTTCACTTACATGTTTAACTTGGTTTCTGTCTACCTACCTAAGCATTTCTAATGTTTCCATCATTACGGTACTGTACCTGGGTGCCAATGAATCAATTGTTACAAAAGCAGTTAATGAGCAGTTTGCTAATTAATGGTGCAAGAGCAAAGTTAAAGTAGTCAATTTTGTGGCCACTACAATAATGAATGATTGGTAAGGAAATGACTTATTAAAGTTTCTGATAAAATGACACACTAAACCAACCATAAAGAAACAATATAGAAAATAAATTTCTAGGATTTTATGGGAACATTTTATAGCTATTTAAAGGGCATGTTTAAAGGTTCTGGTTTTAAATAGAGCTGAGGGACTAATGAAACCAGCCTGATCAGCAAGGTCATCATTAAAAATGGAAAAGAAAGAAATCTGCTTGTATTTGCTCTCTCAAGAGCACAACCTGGCTTAGAAGCAGAGGAATTGTTAAACTGAGAGGGAATTAAAATAGGAAGAAATATTTTTAAAAGATAACAATGGTTCAAAATAGTCGAGGAGAATTGGGAGGAACCTGTTTACTACTCATCAGTGAGATGAGGGGTGAGGAGGTAGGAATTGCAGCTAGACTTTGGGAGTCACTTTAACAGCAAAGGACATAGAACATGTATTTCACTTGCTACTTCATATTTCTAGTAAGCTTAAGATTCCAAATATTATTGGGACAAATTTTATTTATGTTGCTTTGAGCAGGGGGTTGGACTAGATGACCACCTGAGGTCTCTGCCAACCCTATCTTCTATGATTCTATGATTTACATATTACCCTCCCATCTAGAGAATTTTTTTTATCAAACTCTATCCTATTGCCATGTGTCATCAGGCCAGCTGATGATCATATGCTAAAAAAACAAAACCACCACCACCCCTAAAACAAATGAAAAAACAAAAACTCAAAGAAAATCCCCAAACAAAAACAAGCAACTCCTGTTGCAAAGGAAAACAAAAACAAAAAAACCCCAAAGCAAACTACTTTTGCAAGAAATAGTATATCAGGCTCTGTCACTGTTTGATAAGTGGAAAGCAGAGATTAATGGCAAGAACAAAATTATTAGCTGTGTTCTTCGTTTTTTCTTTTAATTAATCTGGCCCCCTACCCACCATACAAATTGTCAAACTGTGTATTATGCAAATGGCTAAGCACTGTCAAGCATATACTAGTGCATATTTGCCACACTGGCATCTGATTGTAACTCTGCAAGGGAATCAGGTTTATTTTAGGGAGGCAGGATGGGTGAATCCCACACACATAGTTATGGTAGGAATAGGGAAAGACAACCAGGTTGTGCATTCTCCTTGCTTACATATCTGGGCAGAGTTCCACCACTGCATCCATTCGCTCTACTGCGTCTTTTCTGCACCAATTGATATTAGTTCTAATTATTATTATCGTTAGCCTAGATTGGCCCAGATCTTCAATTAGACACCTATCTCCCCAAGAAATTTATGGGAGTTAGGCATCTAAATACCTCAGAGGATCTACGCCACTGTGACTTAACTACCCTGAGTAAGGGACTGTGCATACTAGTAATGTCCCCAGCACAGATAAAGGAATGAATTGTGCTTCTGAGAGTAACAATTCTTGTTTCCTCTTTGTTCCAGGGGGAAAGCAGTCTGCTATTAGTCCATTCAAGTAGCACATTATTTATCCTTCTGTCTCAGGTGGGCTGCCAGGTGTATTTGGTGTAGCAGAGAGGGCATAAAATGTTCTGCCCATGCCACACCTACCTGTGCCAGAAAGGGAGTTCCACCCCTGCAGAGGCTGCTCTTACCATTACCCTGTGAGCTATGAGGGACATAGTCCATGCAGGAGAGAAAGAGGCACCTTTATACTCACTGTTCCCCTGTGTGGGCAAATAGAACAATCAGCTGACTTATTATTTGTTTATTTGCACAGCACTGGAGCTTGGTAGGCATTTTGCTGACTTGTAAGGCAGTTACCTGCTTGAAGTTCAACAACATGGCCCTATCTTTTTAAAAGACATTTGTAGTAGAGTTAACTGGGTTACCCAAAGTATTGTGGGATGGATCCGTACTTCACCCTCTCTTACTTCTTGTTCAGTTAGTGAGAGTCCCCCTTTTCTTTCTCCCTAGTCTTACTCCTGAGGGCATTCTGTGCCCTCATCCCCCACCCACCCCCAAAAATTCTGCCCACAATATTTTTAAATTCTTCAAAAATTCTGCACATTTTATTTGTCAAATAAATGTAAAAGCTCCAGCATGGCATTGGGCAGCAGAGGCCACTGGCTGTACAGAGGTGGGAGATCACCCTGTAGCCCTCTCACGGGACACAGACTCATTGGTGAGGCTGCGCCCAACCCTGACCCAACACAAGGACTGAGCCTGCCCCAGAAACATCCCAGAGCCCTTCCCCTCTGTGTAGGCAGACAGGCTCAGCAAAGGGGGATCCAAGTGTGGAGGGGCTTAGTGTGGGGGGGGATCCAAATGTGAGTTGATATTCCGTGTGGGGCAATCTGGGTGTGCACAGCTCAGGGTGGGATGCACATGGGCTTGTTGCGGATTCTGGATGCAACAGTAGTGGGACTCTCCCGGGGGCGTTCCAAGTAAAGGTGGTTGGAGCTCAGCAGTGAAGGTCTGGATAAAGTGGGATAGCGCTTAGCACAGAGGTCTGAATGTGAGGAGCTCGGGGTGGGGGGTGTCCGGATGCTGGGGGAGTTGGGCTCAGTGGGGTGGGGATCCAGGTGTGAGTGGCTCGTTGGGGTGGTCCAGATGCGGGAAAATGGGCTTATTGTGGGGGTTCTGAGAGTGGGGAGGTGAGTCTTAGTGAGAGGGTTTGGGTATGAGGGAGTCTAGATGCATGGGGATTGGGCAGATCAGGTGCAGCTGCCTGTACAGTGATCCCTCCCCATGCATCTGAGGAGAAATGGGTGCAGGAAATGGAGGGAGGGGAATTTTTAGAGTTTTCTGCAGCCGGGGGAGAAATCTGGGGGTAGGTATGACCCAGCCCTGGATGCTGTTTAGAGAAAGAGGAAGTCCCATCCTCCCCAGCTGAGCCAAGACTCGCAACTGATCCTGGCACAGAGTAGGAGCCACCAGTCAGGACTTCCCCAGTCTTGTCTCTACCCCACTATGATTTACCTCTCTGCTGCTGGGGAGGGTTGCATAACTGCTCTTGTGGCTTCCCTTTGTTTCCCCATCAGAAAGTCATTTTTTCTGCAGAGAAGCAAATAAATCTGTGGGGACATACATTCTGCACATGAACAGTGGCACAGAATTCCCCCAGGAGTATTAGTCTGTTGTGATGCAGTTCAGTAAAGCAGTATGCTCCCAGCCTGCAGTCCCCTGAGTAGATTTACTTTTGTTTCATTGAGCAATCCCTTGACTCAAGCTTTTTTGAGTATTTTTTAAAATAATATTGTCCTAGAGTAATTTCTCTAGGATAATTTACTGGATATTGGAGAAAACTGCCTATCTTCATGTACAAGCTACAAAGCTTGAAATCCGGGGAAACTCAAAGGTTTATCTAAGGTTACTAAACCTCATTAGGACTTACAGTGCATCTTCTGCCAAATTGTATTTTAAAGTTAATTAGAACTGATAATTGCTTGCCAAATGTTTTAAGTCAAGGTCATGTTAAAGGAGTATAAATATTAAATAATTTCTTAAATGAATAAACCGTATCACTTTCAGATAACTTAGAACTTGCCAAACCTTCCTCCGTGCAATTACCAACAAAAAAAAAGGCAATAAAGCTTTGTAAAACTTCAGCCTGGAGCAGACTTCAGCAGAGTCAACAGTCCCTGAAAAATAAGGTACAGGCTGGGAAGACTGATGAAAACCTCTCTGCAACCCTATCAGGTGCCACTGTACTCTGTCCAGTTAAAAGAGATGTCTCTGCTAATCCTTTACTAGAATTTGAGACAATGTGTAATAAATTCCTATAGCGAGATTTTTCTAATGGGTTAAGGCAGCTTCATGTGGCTTAGATGATATGCAAAAAGACGGAAATCTAGCCACAAATGCCTGACAGAGAATTCCCCTGTTAAAGGAAAACTGCCTGCAGATAATGTGTTCTGTAGCCAGTTCCTGTGCCTGTTGCCCTCCTTCCCTGTCCCACATCCAGAATAAGGACACAGTAAGGAAGAGAAAGACCATCTAGGCTCCTTAATTCACCTGTGCCAGTGGCAGAATTTGAGCCTCGCAGCGGCTTCTCTGAACTGCTGAACGGCTCCTGCCTCCCACCCTCACAGTCAAGTTCTCCAATGCCAAGTTGAGCTCTGTCATGAGAGAATCTAGCCCCTAATGTCTTTGGTTCCTCAGTCTGAAATTACTATATCATCAGACCTTTCTTCTCTAGGGTTTTTCCCCCACCCCATCCAGATATTAACCCATTAAAAATGTCAAGGTCATACAGATTGTTCTTAGGGCGCTTTTCTCCTATCAGCATTTAGCTGTAACATCTATTGAGGCTAATAGAAGTTGCAGCTGTATACAGTTGGGGAAAAAAAAAGACTCCTCAATTTTTGACTCTTAGGACCAGGTGTCTGATAATTAAGGCTATAAAAATTAAAATGCTTGAACCTTGGGTTAGGAAATCTAACTGTAGAAAAAAACAATTTCTGTGAAAGCTTCATTACAAAAGTTAATTGCTTGGGCCTATTATCATTTTCTTGTTCTCTGAAAATATGAAATAATGGAGAAATCAAGGATGGACAAGTTCACCAGTGCTGAAAAGGTATCTACACAAGGGGCAGGGGCAGTCCACATGGATCCCGCTGCAGACCTGAGACTGTTGTCAGTACTAATTGTTGTAAACATAATGGTCCAGTCCAATGGGTAGAACAGTGTCAGTTTATACTAGCTGAGGATCTGTCTCGACATAATTAATTCTATTACTGGTCATTTTGGTAGAGTACCTTGTTATAAATCAGGGCGCACTATTAGATCAAATAGCTCCGCTAGAAAAAAAAAAAGTTCTGTGTAGTTTCTCACTGTGTTTTTCAATGTACTTAATGTAGAAGGTAAATTGAAGCCTGGAGGTGAAACCATCCGTTTCTTTCTTTAGCTATAGAGCATCTCACCAGAAGAGATCAGATAGAGTCCAGTCCTGACTATGTTTGGGTCTGAATGCCTTCTTCCAGATCCCTCAGCATCAAACAGTTCCGGGGCAGGTTGCAGTGGGAGAAGTAGAAGTCAAGAGAGGAAAAAACGGTCAGCCAAATGGAACAAACAAAAAACATCCACACTGGTTGCACATTTAACAAATATTCTGTTTTAAAAGATTCTACTAGTTTAAGAGCTATTCAGTACACTTATTTATATCATCAGAGTGCCTAGTAGTCCCAGCCATGGGGAATTCTGCTCCAAGTGGTAATATCTCTCAAAATGGAAGATGTATCACTGTGAGCGCTGTGGTCCAGAAAAAACAGGTTGTGAGGACATTGGCACTCAGCACTATCTGTGGCCCCAGTCTGGCAAGTGACTGTGCAGACCCACTGCTGTGCTCATGCTGATCTCTACTGACTGCAATTATTTTTCACAGTCATCACAAGATTAGGGCCTATAATGTTGTAAGGGACATAAGGGGAGATTTTCAAATTTTCAAACTTAGGCTCCCTCTTAGGATTTAACTTGATGAGTTTAGCACAAGTTAAAGACAGTAGGTAAGATCCTCACCCCGACTCTGGTCCCTTTACCCAAGGGAAAAGGGCAGAAAGAATGTAAAGGAACATTAAAAGCCCCAGCTGCATCCCTAGCGAAGCCATAAGGATGTCTTCAGGTGACCTCCTTGAAAGTCCTGGTGAAGTGGGTGTGCTGAGGAAGGAGTGGGGTTAGAGGCATTCGTTGCGGGAGTAGGGGGGCAGGATTGTAGTACTACAGCAATTTGTGGCAGCATTGCAGGTTAGACAGGGCCTGAAATAACTATAACAGAAACTTAAAAAAATCAAAATGTGATGCTCAATATTCTATTTCCTTTACATGATACCCGTGAGAAGAGCCAGGAGCAGCAGGCTTACCTAGAAGATGTCTTGCCTTTGTCAGCTGAAGTTACCACCTTAATATAATTTTTACATATTTACTTGTTACTTGTATTGATTTCATTTACTAGAGCACCACTTGCTATCTTAATGTAAGATATTTAGCGAAACATTAGTATGATACGTTTTGGATAGCGTTATGTAATATGCTAAAATAGATAATAAAGTTTTAGTCAGCTCAAAAGATTCTGTGGTCTGTTTTACCATTTTTTGACTTTCCAATTTCCTTTTCTTTTACAACAGATGTCTAGAGAGAAACAGAAAACAGAAAAGTGCCATCACTCTACCCACATTGGGCTCTGCTTCCAAATGTCACATTTTTTCATGCTGCTGGGCAAGATCATATGAGAAATGACACGGAAAGGTCACAGCTCTGTCACTTTTGTATTAAAATGAAATAGCCTCTAGTTTGCTGGGCTTCGTCTCAGTTTTCAGAACTTAATGTCAGAGAGCACATGGCATACAAATGACATTTCTAAATTCAGTCCACTTTGTGGTATCTAAAATATAAAAATGGATTTTGGCATCTTCTAGGTATATTCTTGATTTAAAAAAATATATTTAGGAAAATATCTGACTACAAGAAGAATTATTTATTGAACTAAACATGCTTCTTGTATATAAAACCTCATACTGGATGCAGAAATTGCTTTTATGTTCCCATTTTTCTCCAGTCTTGGTGGTAAATTATAGTATTTGAAGTGCTGATAGAAATGATAAGGTGCTGGATGCACAGAATGAGAAATGCAAAACAGATCAAAATTGACAGCTGAAATTGAAGATAATTGGTGAACTTGGAGCTATTGCTTGGCTATACTCTTATATGCTTAGCAAACAATGTTAAAATGTAATAGAAAAATGTATGATGGAACATATTTTTGTGCCTTATTTATACTAATTTTAGCCTACAAGGAATGGTTAACTGTAAAGAAAAATAGAAACATTCTGCATTAGATAGATTTGGAAGATGGATTATCTTAGTATTCTAATACTACCATCTTAGAAGAAGGATATTCTAGGAGTTAGAGCATTGAAATCAGTGAGAGTTAGGCAAGAAACCTGCATAGATATTTTTGAAAAATCCTATTAGATTTTTTTTTGTATCTTTAAGTGTTTAAATACCTTTGAAAATCTAGCACATAATGAATATGGATTCAATGATGCATGATATCAATGCAATATGAGTGTGGCTGGCTGCATTTCCCCCATCTGTGGATAAGAAGTTAAACAACAGAACAAATGCTGTTTCCTTGCCTGAAGTCTGACTGAAAAGCATTGAAATTACTGCCCACAGATAGTAAAACTGGAAGCCATTTTATGCTACCTTCTTGATTAGCTTCCTCAAGCTTCATTGACATTAGAAAATTAGGTCAATTTAACTACATCAGTCAAAGATGTGAAAAACCCACACCTCTGAGTGGCGTAGTTAAGCCAGTTTAAGTCCCCATGTACACAGCGGTAGGTCAATGGAAGAATTCTTCTGTTGACCTGGCTACTGCCATTCCGGGAGATGGATTACCTACAGTGATGAGAGACCTTCTCCATTAGCATAGGTAGGGTCTTTATTGAAGCACAGGTTGCTGCTGTAGCATTTTAAGCGTAGACCTACCTTTAGGTGGTAATTTGCAAAGTTTCTAATGCTGAGCAACAGTTTATTTTGCACTGGCCAAACAATTGCATGTATTAGGGTGAGGAGGAGATTCCTCTCGTCAAAGGAAGTGGTGACAGTTCCTGTTGCCAGGGTCCCTGATGTTCTCTACTCTATTTCACTAACCCAGAAAGGCAGAGTCAGAGTTTTACGTGGAGGTGCTGATTCCTGTGAATACTTCCAGAACTTTGTGTGTAACTGGGTCAGATCTTGGATGGAAGGTTCCTGGATTTTAGTCCTGCACTTTGCTTATTGTTCTTATCCCTGAATGCAGATGATTTTCTCTATGAATAAGATTAGGATTTCTCAGAGTGATGGTCACTGGGTTCTGATATTAACTGGAGGCAGGGTGGGTTTACGAAATGATTTATAATCTGGGAGAGTTCTGCAAAGAGTGATTTTTGCTGCCCTTGTTACAGAGGAGAGCCTCCTTCACAGCAATGGCAAAGATTTTAGAAATCCTTGTGTCTGAGGTGTGTCTGTATCAGGCAGTGTCTTCCACAAGCTTTTTTCCTTCTCTCTTTTCATCATAGGTGAATTTAAGAACCATGGTGGTGATCTGTGTGGCCGGTGGGATTGGAGAGTGCCCAGAGAAGCCATCCCCCACAATTCTTGTCATGCTGCTCCTGTTCCTGGTCCCTTAGCTGGAAAAGCGACTTTTGGAATTTGGCTGACTCAAGGGTGAAACTCTGGTCTTGCTGAAGTTTTGGCCAGGGAGGTGGCGTCTTCTTCTCTTACAATGGGTTTGTTCCTACTACTACTTCTGCTTGCTGCAGGAATTGCAGGGCAGATGGAAGGAGAGAGGAATCTCACATTTCCTTTGTCCAGTCAGCCTAAAGATCCAGTTCAGTTTAGAGTCGGGTCAGGTGTCTGTATGGCTTCAAAGATTTATCTGTGAGAAACCCCAGGAGAGTCTATATATGAGATTTTGGGCTGTTGTATCATAAGCAGTAACTATGTGATGAAGTCTTCCAACACTGAGTTTTGTGAACTTTATTCCCATGTCAGATGGGATCTCTGTCAGCTCCCCTGAAAAGCCTTTGATTTCTATAGGTTTATGGATCAGACTGATTTGTTTTATCTCTGGATTGGCATAGTAAGTACACATGGTCAAAGGATTTTATTTGAAGTGCTCTTTTTTCACATTTGAGCTTAGAAGAAAGCGGAATGGCAACTCCAACAAATATATTTGGCCTGGGTCTGGATCTGTGGTTCTATGGTGCAAGCTTACAGGTAGAGCTTACAGGATTTCATGCATATGCAGTTACATGCATGTTTAAGTGTTTGGAACAATCAGCATGTGTAATAGCATTAAATACTATATGCCAACAACTGTAATTAAACTTAATCGGTACTTCCGATACTCTTTTAGTACACAGCTAAGCACAAGTAGACTTAACTAGATATACTATGCTTGTTTTCATTTGCCATAAGCATATTTCTGTTCTCAATCAATTACATTTTTTTCCTCATCCTGAATTACTATACTGCTTGTACTGCAGTTGATATACTCTCTATTTAAATCTATTTCAAACATCCAAATGTATTCTTAAAAAACATTGTACTAATGAAGAAATGCTAAGGAGCATTAAATTAGCTGTGCTGAACTTGACTAGTCATAATTTAACTGGCAGGTTTCCTTAATTATTATGGTGCTCTATGCATATCCATTTGAATTTAATTTGTCAGAAATTACCGTGAGGCAGCATTTAGATTATAATGCTCTCTCTAAGACAGGTTAATTGCTATTCTTTTTAATTATTCTCTACTGTGTTTCAGAAGACCTATCAAAATATATTTTAACACTAAAATATATTTGACAGTAAGTTTAGGAAATGTTGAATGGCCCACCAAAACTTAAATTTAAGTTTATTATTTCCAGAAAAATTCTTTTTATCATCATCAGCTGACTTGGGAAAATATAAACAACATAACACATATACGTTGTTTTCTTGAGTTAGTTCATATGTTGTGGAACATATTACTGAAAATATCAGATAATTAGAATCATAGTTTGCCAGATAAAAATACAGCAAATAAGGAATAAGAAGAAGAGATTTAGAAGAAGTGGTGTAAGAGAAATAATTAGCACAGAAAACAGGGGCAACTCTCACACAACTATTGCCAGTAAAAGCTCTGAAGAAAACAAACTGCACAAATTATAGAAAATTAGGCCTGCAAATACTAAAGCATATGTCTCATGAGTGACGTTATGTGTGTGTCCAGGTACATATAGTATTGGGGCCTTACTATAGAAAGTATTTACAAAAAATAAATTACTGTAAGTCATCACAGGAGATTATCTACATCTTGAATCAGGTTCTACCAGGGCCTTTATAAAAATCATGCTGCTTCTTCCTTTGCCCTTTGACCCATGTTTCTCTTCTGAATTGTGTGTTCTGGCTTATTTAAATCATCCACATATACCATTTCTGTTGTGCAAATATTTCCATCATTATCCCACTTTACTTATTCTGAGAAACTGGTTACAGGATCATTTTCCTAAAGTGTCTGTGACTGTGAATGTACTTCTGAGATGGACATGGCCATACTCAGCCTTTAGACTATTTTAGCTAAGCCACACGATAATTACGGTTTTATTATCTCCATCTTAGGAAACTAAACTAAACTAAACTTCTTCACATTACATAGTCCCAGCCCTCAAAGCACTAGACTCTATTCAGAATGTAGACAATTCTTCTGACTTGGTTTTCAGGAGTGTTATGCACTTGCTGGTCTCATTAACTGCAACAGGAGTTGTGGGTGTTCAGCATCATCACCTCCAAAAATCAAAATGCTTTGATCCCTAATGTCACATCTATTATTGTCTCCTCTGAACCTGCCATTATGTAGGAAAGCCAATGGAAAAGTTACTGGATCATTATTTCATCACTTATAGTTTTGTGTTTGTACACGAACACATGTATTACTAATATATAGCCTTACAAAAATACTCCAGTTAGTGCAGTTGGCAAACAAAACAAACATTCTGTGTTAAATTCAGGCCGCAGATTTTTCAGCAGCCTGATATCTTGTACCAGCCCTTTCCTCTGGGATTTAGACAGATACAATAAGAGGGAGCAAGATGTTAATTTACTGAAGTCAGTAAAGCAGACAGAGGTTAATCACTAAGGTCTTGTGTGCAGGGTGGCTAATGGTATTTTAGTGACCTTTGATCACTTTTTTCCCCATTAACAGAGAAGTATAAAATAAAAAGGCTGATTATTAAAACCTAAATGTTTGTATTCTGAATATCGGTTCATTAGTAAACTCGGAACTTAAATAACAACACAACGCTTTTTGACCTCATGCCTCTTCAAAGGTGATAAGAATCTATGACGAGGAGGAATTAAGTTCTTGTTGTTCCACTCTACATTTCAGGCTGGAATTTCTGCTGCTGCCCTCGCTTTTCTCCCTTTGTCACACAACAATCCATTTCCTGTTTCCCACTGTATGTGCACTGCTGATAATGTTTTTAAGTTCATGGGGAAAAAACATGCAATGGACCTCTGACGTGTCACAGTTGTTAAGAGAGCCAGCCCTGGGCGTGACTAGTGAAGAGCCCTGCAGTGCCCCATGCAACTATGGTTCCCGCTGTCAACCCAGGTCCTTCTGTCAGAGCAGGGCAGGCTGTGGCTCCCTGTCAGCCTGTAATGTGAGAACTGCTTATCTTAATTTGACCTTCTGTGTAGCACAAACCAACAGCCACAGTTGGGACCTGCACGCTAACCCAACAACCAAAATGCTACAGACCACAGGAGAATAAAGTAGTGTATGCCACAGTCAGAAAATAGGAGGGGCCAAGGAGCACGAGGGCTCGAGGCCCTAGGGAAATAAGTAAGTGTGATATTCCCTGCCCCCCCGCCAGTGGTCACTGCCTATCTGACGTGGGGGGAAAATTCCTTCCCACAGGTAGTGATTAGACCCAGAGCATGCAAGCAAGAACTAGCCAGTCAGACACCTAAAAGAGAGAATCCAACACCCTTGTGGCTCATTCTACATTGACCTACGAGGAGCCAGCATGGACACACTTTCCACAGTGTACAGAAATACTTAGGCACCCTTACAGAGTGATACACCTGTAGTCCCCAAGCACAGCACATCTATGAAGCCAGGGTATTAGAGGAGAGGGGCTTGTAAAGCATTACATAATATGCAGTCTTGTCTCCTAAAAATCCCTCCCATCCTGAAGGAAAGGAGAGCCATTTGTATGGGGGCACTTGTATGTTTTGTACAGCTAAGACTGTAGGACCTGTCTACACCCCTGAGTGATGGAGTTATACTGACTGAACTTCTGCTGTAGACACCGCTATGTGGATGGAAGAGCTTCACCTGTCAACAGAGCTACCCTTTCTCAAAGAGGTGGAGTACCTACAATGGGGAAGAAGCTCTCCCATCAGCATGGGTGGCATCTTCACTAAGCAGTACAGTGGTACAGCTGCACCAGTGCAACTGTGCCACTGCAGTGCTGTAAGAGAAGACAAATATGGAACCATTGCTTTATGTTTCAGTACAGTGAGAGTGGTGGGATTAGAACTGCAGAACAAGAATGAGAAGCTGGGCTCTCTTTCTCGAGAACCAATGGCCATGGAATCATCTCCTCATGCTTACATGTAGAAGTACGTTAGTGGCCTCCTTCACGTGTAGGCTTGACATGTGAATATTTATATATTGTATTTGGGAGAGGAGAGTAGTAGTGCATTTAGGAATGTTTAGACTGTTTCCATTCTGAGATTTAATTAGGCTGTTGCCTGTTTACTCTGCAGTAAAATATATTTTAACTGTTATAAATGCACTTTTCTTAGGACATTCAGAGGCCTTTCAGCACTGGCTCCTATAAACTAACGTACTTATTACTGTGTCTTTGAGTTCAAATATCATTCATCTCAGGAAAAAGCATGCCACATTTTAAAAAAAAGTCTAGAGAGTACTTTACCACTGTAATTGGCTAGAGGAAAACTAACAACTACCCGTAGCCAGATCTGAGCACTTCAGTCAAATGGAATGGCTTTGGATCATTTCCTTAATTATGGTATGTATAAATGGGGCTTAAAGTAAGGGGAACCTGAGAGGTGAGGGGGAGCAAACTCCATTCTACTTCCTCTCCCTGGCTTGAGAAAGCAACTCTGTGTCCTATAAACATTCAGTATACAGCGGAAACTACAGAACCTAAAGGATAAAAGCCTGGCAATAGGTGGTGTCTTGGTAGAAAGATCCCCAAGAAAAAAACATGTCGGTTGCCCACAATTGTGGTGGTTTATACAGAGCTATTTCTTGATTAACACAGGCTTTGAACTTCTTTTTCAAGGAGTAACTGGGTGCCAAAATACCACAGGAAGAAGAGTTGGACTGTGAGATGGAGTCGGTGATGCATCTTTATGGCTGTGTCACCAAAACAGATGGTTTGTAAGCCCTGGATCTGCTAGTAAGATCATCATGGTAGACCACACTTCCCCTGGTTTTCTGTTTAACATTAGCACTGACAGTAAACCTGGGATGTGAATACCATCCAATGAAAAGGTTATACTTTCTTAAATATTGAAGTTGCTTAAAATAAAATTACCAACGTCTAGATGCTTTAAAATAGGTGAAGGATAAACAGCTGAGAAGGAAATACTGTATTTATGTGTACAACCCTAGCTAGCCGTCAGAGAACAGAAAGAGGTGTCTGTTGCTACATGGCATTTGTAATAGAATCCAAGTGGGTCTTTCTTTTTTTTCTTTTTTTTAAAGAAAATACAGAGCTTTTTTGAAATCCAAGGTGAAATTGGTTGATCTATAGCTGATTTGTCTACATTTAACAGGAGGAGAAAGAATAGAGACAGTCTTTTGTATTGAGAAATCTCTATCCTGATAAACTACATGCAAAATAACAAGGAAAATCTGAATGTTTAGCCAGTTGCTGTGTTGGAAAAGTTCAAAGTGTTGGAAATATTCAAAAAGGTGACTCAAAGACATTGGGCCCAGGCCTGCTGTTGTCACTCAACAAAAATTTCAAGGACTGAGTAAAGAATATGGTGGTTTGTGCCCACTGTTCTTTATTCCAATATAATAGTTATTATTAATTTATTATTATTGTATTTAATATTTATATATTTCTTTTCAATGTAGTAGCAGCTATGAACCCCAGGCATGCACCAGGACCCCTTTGTGCCAGCTGCTGTACAAACACCGAACAAAAAGACAGTCCCTTTCGTAAAGCGCTTACTGTCTACGGCTTGGTACACACTACAGACTTATGCTGGTATAATTGTGTTGCTCAGGGGTTTGGAAAAGCCATACCGCTGAGCCACACAGTTATACTGACCCAACTCCTGGTATAGGCAGCTCTGTGTCAATGGGCTTCTCCTGTTGACATAGCCACTGCATCTCAGTGAAATGAAGTACCTATGCTGATGGGGGAAGCTCTCCGTCAGTGTAGCTATCATCTTCACTAAGTACTACACAAGTGTATCTGTGTCCCTGCAGTGCTGTAAGTGTAGACAAGCCTTTAATACAGTACAAGAGACAACAGATGGATACAGACAGGAGGAACACAACAAAATAAATACTGGTCAGCATAACTGGCAGCAGTCTCAACATGGAAGGTAAATAAATGTGTGCATGTGTGAAAGAGAGAAAGAGAATGAATCAAATATTGAATAGATAAGAAGGTATCTTTCAAATATGTATATTTTACTAGAGGTGAACCTGGGTGTGAGTGAGAAAGCCATTTCAGGTGGGAGGAAGGGTGACAGAGTGGGGTAGAAGTATGGCCTGAATGGAAGGGTGCCAGAGAGGGAACACTGTGGGATGGAAGATGCCAAAAACCGCTATGCACTCCGAAAATGCTGGTGAGAGGTTGCCAACTAATGGGCTTCCCTGCAGAAGACAGCACTGTCAGCTGTCCAGTGCAGGGCTCTGTCTTGTGGAGAAGATGGGGGTTGCTTGGTATGCAGATGGAAGGCCCCCAGGATGTGTGGAGTCCCCTGTAGTTTGAGGCAGTTTGGATAAACATTTGAAACTCTGGATGCTCACCCAAGCTGAATGCTAAATCTTTTGCCATTCTTCCTCATTAACAGTTGTATGTTTTTGTTGTTGTGTAGTACAAGTTTTTTGCACCCACTTATATTCATTGCTCTGATATAAAAGCACAAGGAAAAATAGCACCAAACTAGTAAAAATGCAGGTTGCTTTCTGAGGCCGGGTTCACCGTTTGTTCTTATAACAGTGTTGTCAGTGAGCAGCCATGGTAACTGCATGTTCATAATTCCTGTTAGTTTTGGTAATGTTTGAGGCTGGCACGTTTCATGTTGTTATGCAGTCGTGCTGGTTTACGAAAAACACCTCAAGATCCCCACCTCTGTTCTGGCCCCTTTATGCCAGATAAAATGTCAAAAGGAACCCAAAAAGCCCCAGTTTGGCCTGGCAGGCATGTCGTGCACTGGAGGCACTGAGGAAGATTGTCCTAAGGACGGTGTCACAAGCTCTGGAACAGGGGGCGTGCTGGGGCATGGTGGGGGATAAACAGGGTGAGTGATAAACAGGGGATAAACAGGGATAAACAGCTTTAGAGTGAAGCTGCAGCACTCGTGATCCTAAGCAGGGCTGCAGTCCATCGGGATACACCCTGATAACTTACACAAGTCCTCAGTGCTGGTCCTCAGTCCTCACTGGGAGCTTCTCAGAGCTGTGGAGCATCGCAGAATAAGGAGGATGTAAAGGTGGCTTAAAGCCACCTGAGCCTCACTCCCCCTGGGCTATACCACTTAGATGCTCAACAGAGAATCTCATCCTTTCGCTGTGTGGATCTGTAATATTGAGCCTGAGATTTTAATTAATTATTTTAGAATTACTAGTTATTTATTATAGGACTCTCATAATCCTAGCACCAAGGCAAAAAATATTTAAAAGGGGGTTCAGGGAATTCTTTGTCTTTTTTTTTAGCTATTACACTTTTGGGGGTATTCTTTTAAGAAACAAAAGCAGAGTTAATTAAGGCAACTGCAAATACGTAGTTCAGTGTTAACTCTCATTATTTAAATTTTGTTCAAAGAAAAAAGAGCAATGTAAAATTTTACTGTTGCAATTACTACATTGTTAGATCCAATGTTATAAGATGTAATGCAGGATATAGTTTATCTGCATGCTTTTGTTATGCAAGAATTTGCTACATAAGTGGACAGTAACTTAGACATGAATTCCTGAGGAATTATTTTGAAAATAGACTAGACAAATATCTGAAAATGTTTTTTTCTCATAGAATATATTCATTGGCAAAACAATTAAACCACAAGGAAATTAGACAGAAAATGGTACTTCGGTATGTTACGTTATAGGACATGGGATCTCAAACTCGAATCACCAGGAGGACCACATGAGGACTAGTACAGTGGCCTGAGGGCATCACTGACACCCCACCCCCTGCTATTCCTGTCCCTGCCCCCACTCCACCCCTTCCATTAGGCCCCACCCCCATTCCAACCCCTTCTCTAAAGCCATGCCCCGCCTTTTTTCCCCATTCCTCCTCCTCCCTCCTGGAAAGTGTTGAGCGCTGCCAAACAACTCTTTGGCAGCAGGAGGCGCCTGGAGGTAAGCAGAGGAGTGGGGACGCAGTGCACTGGGGTGAAGGAGGAGCAGGGAAGGGGAGGGGAGCTTGGGGAGCTGCAGGAAATAACTCTCTGGGGGCAGGGGAGCTTGGCGAACTGCAGGAAATAACCCTGTGGGCCAAGGGCCACATGTTTGAGACCCCTGTTCTAGGACATCTCAGAATGGTCATTGGATTCCTTATCCTTCTTTGATCAAATGCAAACCCAGCCATACCATACGTAAAAGTGAAACAAGTCTCATTACTGCCAAGGAAACCACATGGCTGCTTTGAATTTCCCTCTTACAATTTCTGGGTACCCAGGAGCAACCATTGGTGTGTGGTGAAAGGATATATGGTTAGCATAATTGTATGTTATATGTTTGCTCTGCTTCTAATAAATGGCTTTTCATTTCTTTTAGTAGGGGAGTGATATTTCTGGGGAAAAAAATGTATTTGAACCATCTCTAAAAGATTTGGAACATATTATTAGCATCTAATACACTAGAAAATATTTATCACATGTTGCTCTCTTTCTGAGATTCAATAACTACACACTGCTTTTACACACTAAACATAATTCATTTTTCTCCTAATCTGGCCCTTAAATAAGGCAGCCGAGGAGTCCAAAATCATAGTTTAAATAAATCAATAAATAAATAACCCAACTCACTGTGCCAGATTTTGCGCTAGGAAAATTCAACAAATTTACTAACTACCTTAACATCACATTTAGTCCTGAATAGTACTCAATAATTTAAAATATTTGATATGTTTAAATGTTTGCCAGTTTAATATATTTGTTACATAGAATTACCAACAGTTTGAAAGAGTTTCGGGACATTTCTGTTCCCTCATACAACTCTCAGCATACATTGTAATGATTTTAGATTCCTAGATGATGGCTCAAATCTGCAAGCCCTATTGTTCTCGGAACCCCTATAGACTTAATAGGAGTTCTACTTGTAACACACCCTTGGGACTGGACTTTATCTTCATTTATAGGCCACCTTTGATCAGTAATCATCCACAAGGCTCCCATTCATTTTACTGGATCAGCCGATAGCGTAAAGGTGCTGAGGACACAATTCCCAAGGCCTTCAGTAGCCACTGACAGAGCTTAGCACCTCTCAGGACCAGGCTTTTACGATATGTATACATTACGCCATGAGAGTGCCTAAAAAAGCAGT
The DNA here is from genome assembly GCA_007922305.1 of Dermatemys mawii. Classification (NCBI taxonomy): domain Eukaryota; kingdom Metazoa; phylum Chordata; order Testudines; family Dermatemydidae; genus Dermatemys; species Dermatemys mawii. The sequence continues at coordinate 17,627,864 of ML677363.1, forward strand.
GTGTATGTTGCAGCATCGGCTAGCTGCCGAGTAGAAGCCAACCAACTTCTTGGGTCAAGAATCAGATGGCTAGCCTGTGTCACTTTGGCCACTAACTAGCATGTCTAACTACCTGGGCTGGCAGGCTCAGTCCAAGCTGCAGTGCAGACATACTCGTTATTACCTTACATGTAACATGAGTCTTAACAGAAGCTTTACTTATTCAATAGCTTCATCTTGAGCGTACACGTTATATGGGAAAGTAGCCTTTTAAAAAAAGCAGCAGCTTCTAGATAAAGAGGCATGTTCAAAAATACAGTTCACTCGAATCCCTTGTTTTAATTCAACATTCTCATCTTTTAGTTATGTCTTACTCTGAATTTCCTGTTTTGGAGAACAAGGTCTTTCAACAGAACTAGAATCTATGGTGATGGATTTAACACTGAGGCAGAACATTATTTTAATACTGATTGGTTTTGGTTCTGTGTTTGCATTCATTTATTTCTGGGCTTCATGCTTCCTTTCTCTCGCAGTATAGGGTTTGTTCTACGATGCAAAGATACCATTTTTGTGTCCGGAAAGTAATTTAAAAAAAACTGGTGTGGTTCTCAGGCTGTTATTTGGAGGCCCTTTCCATGGAAGTTAGCCATTCCAGTGACAGTTTGTAATTTGCTTTCTTCAGGAAAGATTACAGTCATGCATGCACTGAATGTGCAAAGAGAACAGAGGACAAAAATACATATTTTCCAAACGCAGGGATGTTTATATAGAGGGTTACAGAAATATGAAGTCATTATGGTAAAGATCCAAATATCCTGTGGAGCTGCACCACCCACATATGACATTAGTAAAGAAAGATTTACATTTAGCAGAGTTTCTATCCCTCAAAAAAGAAAAGAGTAAGTTAGAACTGGTAACTTTCTGGGCCTCTAAAATGTCACATAGAAAATAAAAATGGAAATAGCAAACATTTTGCATTGTTTTGTTGTCATGTTTCAATTGCTATTCTGGAAATTTAATCAATGGAGAACTGCTATTATTTTGTATAATGACAACGTCTAAATGCCTCAGTCAGGATTTGAGCCCCAGGTGTGCTTGGTATTGCACAGATGACAATGAAAAGACAATCCCTCCCCCAAAGTATTTGCAATCTAAGTACCATTCAAATCAAACACATGCACATTCTTCGCTTTGAATTTGAGTAGTAAGAATTAAGTTGTTGACCTTGGAACAGAACCCTGAATACCTGTTTCCTTAGGCTCCGATTGATTTATGCTCATGATTTATGCTCATGCCTACCTTTAAGCATGTGTATAAGTCTTTGCACAATCAGGACCTAAGAAAATAAGTATTTGGGTTCTGTTCCATCTTTATTATCTATGTAGTTCAGCAGTGAACACTGAATTCTCAAGCACTTCAGTGCTGCGTATGTGAGTCATGAAAATCAGAAGTCAACCACACTATATGCACAGATGCTCAAAGTATGATTGTATATGCTATCTCAGGTCCTTGAGATAGTTCCCCTTCAGTGGGGATTGAATATGTCAATAGGGTCTGCTGGGCTCTTTGAGCTGGGTTCTTCCTTGGTTTTTGTTTGTTTGTTTGTTTGTTTTTTTGAGCGGGCAGAAAGGAGAACATGTGGTATAATTTTCCCAAATGCCAACCACTTGTGGTAAAAAAATGAGATTTCACTCATAGTAAATTATGCAGTATTGTGATCTCCTCTCCCCTTTCTTACATGAGGAATGAAAGGGATTAACAAAATCATCATGTAGATTACCACCTCTAATAGAGTTTATAATATTTTTTCATGAAAATTTTCGGAATTAAATGAACATTTATCCTTTTTCTTCACTTTTCCTTGTTTTCTAACAAAAATTTGGAAAAAAAAATGTTCTCTCATTTTGAAAAAAATATATTGTTTAGATTTCTTGCTTTTTCCCTCTCCCTTTTACTTTCCTTCTTTTTCAACCTGTGGAAAAGAAGAGGGGTCTGAAAGTTATTAAAAGTTGGGAAACATATAGTTCTCTTCTTTTACTAAAAAAAGAAGGGGAGAATAAAAAAAGTGAAATGGGGATTTTTGTTTTGCTTTGGTATTTTTTAACTACTTTTTACCGGAAAACTGAGAAAGTAAGTGAAAGAAAATGTTACTTTCCCTCATTTTTAACATCCTACCACTTTCCCCCTTTTCTTGACTGAAAAGGTGTAGAAAGTGTAAGAAAATGTCTTTTCACAGTCTCTTCTTTTCTTCCTACCCACCCACAGGGCAAAAAAAGGAGGGAGACAAGAGAATAAAAAAATAGAAAGAAAGTGGTAATTTCCCCATTATTTTTTAAAAGAAAATTTCAATTGCTTTTTCTTTTAAATAAAAGCAGAGATTCTGGGTATAGTCAATAGACTATACTACCATGTATTGGCCGAATCCAGGGGTCGGCAACCTTTCAGAAGGGGTGTGCCTAGTCTTCATTTATTCAGTCCAATTTAAGGCTTCACGTGCCAGTTTGGAAGGGGCTGGACTTCAGGCAGAAGGGGAGGGGCTTAGGGCATCAGCCCACCCCTGCTCTGGGGTTCCCCCCACGTTGCCAGCCGGGGTCCCCACCTGCCCCAATCAGCCCCTGCTGCTAGCCTGGGTTTCCTTCTCCCAGGCTAGCAGCGGGCACTGAGTGGGGCAGGCGGGGGACCCTGGCTGGCAAGGAGCCAGCAGTGGGAACCCCAGAGTGGCAGCAGGCTGAGTGGCTCAGCCCACTACCGCGTGCCATCAAAAATCAGCTCGCGTGCCACCTTTGGCACGCATGCCGTAGGTTTCCAATCCCTGGCCTAATCTGAGCCCTGCTGGAAGAGTGGCCAGAAGGGCCTTTTTCTGTTCCCTGTGCGTAATGGAAGGGAACTGCATGCAATTTCAGCAAAGGGTACATGCAGCCTGCTCTGCAGCTTCTGTAAAGTTGGATGAGGTGGGATATGTATCCAGTTCCATTATTTCCCCCACATAAAAGTTAATGTCCACTGAAGTCAAAGCAAATTATGAGTGCTCAGCATCCAGGAAAATCTAGCCATAAATGTTCAATGATTTGCTTTGGTTAACATTACAAATGTCATGCCCTTATTCACATCATTCTAATGAGAGTGTTGCATCTCTTGGCTCAATTTAATGTCCTCTCAGTGTGATTATTAGAGCTACTTTATGCTAATGCCAGAATGCATTCTGGAAAATGGCAAGAAGCAAGCCAAAAACAGATGGAAATAGTTCCTACTGGGGAAAAAGGTGGCTTAAAAAAATCTGAGGTCTGTATTTGGTGTTGGAAAAAAATAGGTGTGAAGTTTAAAGCAAATGAGGCGTTAATGTAGTTAACATTGGAAGAAACCCTTGGTCTAATCCTTAATTCATTTAAGTCAATGGAAAGCCTCCCTTTGGTTCCAGAGAGCACTGGATTGTTCCTAAACTGCCCTTACACTCTGGAATCACCCAAACATTTGGAGAGATTTCAACCAACTGCTGAAACCTTTAACTCGAATAGAGGATTAAGGGAAGGAATTAAGCCAAACCTCCACTTAATACAGAAACCTGAATTCTGCAATTATTTTCTCCTAAATAAAGTGTCAGAAGTTGTTTGAGATGTATAACAACAATAAATATGTTTGGGAGATTATATCACCTCTGTTGAAATTGGCATAATGTCACCTTTCTATTGGAGTCAATGTAGTAGAGAAGAGCATTTTGCAATTTTTCACTAAAATATGCATTCACCTAAATCCTATTTTTTTATTAAAAACCATCATACACCCTACAGCATTGCATTTATATTATTTTGCATTAAGTCTTTTTGCATGACTGTATAAAACACATTTAACCTCATTTTGAGACTATATTGTATAGATTTCCTTTGGGTGCAAACTACAAAAGCAGATGTATCACGAAGCAGCCTTCTGTGCATTTTGCCCTTTAAAGCTGAGTGTTAGCTTTATGACCTTAACATTAACAGCTCCTTGAAGGAATTCATTTGTAATTTGCACCTTGCCCACTCAGTAAATAGTGAGCACAGGAAGTGCCTAAACATTCAGTTGCATTCAGTTGTTAGATCAAAAAACATTTCAGCTGTTCACTGTTTGATGTCAGAATCAGAAAGCGTCAGCTTTTTGGCTGAAATGACATGAGTAAGGCATCTTGTTTTCACACTCAGTTATCACATTTCTGTGTATCCGTGGAGAAACACCTAAGAAACTGCAGTACCCCACAAAGCTGAATGAATGAGGGATTAGATGGATTTTTCACACCCCTGAGCCAGCAGGTTAGACTTATGCCTGGCTCCTCAGACTGGAGCCATCATGGTCCCCCATGCACACACCCCAGTTTGCTGACCATCGCAGCCCCCCGTGCACGCACCCCAGTTTGCCAACCACTGAGTTAGAGTGTTACAAAATGTAAGTGTAGCCAAGCCCTAAGAATGGGAGTCCTTCGTGGCTGCACCCAGAGAGGGGTGAAGGTAGCAAAACCCAAAACCAGGACAGGTGCTAAAAGAACTCTTTTAATCATTCATTTCACATTTAGCTCTAGAGGAGACAAACTGGTTTTGTATGCTAAAGAAGGTCATGTACTGAATGTACTGTGTAAAGTGTGAAGCTTCATAAATAATTGATTATAAAAAATTGTGTATACTTTAGTTGGCAATGGCACTGAATTATTAATGTTGTTAGCAGAGCTGTGAGATGTATTTTTGTGTATCTCTTAATAGGGCATATTTAATTAATTCAACTGCTCTGTTTTTTACTACAGTGTAGTCCCTTCCACATAAGACCATATTTAGGTAACAGAATATTTCTATCTATTCAATCTGTGTATCCAGTTAATAAATCATGAATCACTTTACCAAAAAACTAGCCACATGCATTTCTAGAATGACGTGGTGTAAATGAACAGACTGAGACAGAGCTGTAAATTGGCCTAACTTCATGGAAGTCATAGAGCTAGTGCAACTAGGCTACACAATAAGGCAGGCCTCTGGGCTTTCTGAACCTTTCTTCTCTCTGTGGATCAAAGAAGGAATGATAGCAAAATTCACTTGGTTCACAGTCCAAGTTCATAACCTTCTGTTACCTGTCTTGGAATTCTGGAGATATTGTTGTATTGTAAATAAAGATATTTTATATTTGTGTATTACAATGAAATGAGGATCATTACCCTTGTATTTAACCCTTACACAATGCCTCTATATGTAGGTCAGCCTTATTGTTCTCCTGGTATAGACAGGGTAACTAAAGTTACAGGAAGCTTAAGTGACTGTGCCTGAGGTCACACAGGAAGTGTGGCAGTACTGAGTGTAAAATCAAGTCTCTTAAAGCTGCCCTACATCCTTCCAGGCCTAAACATTAATGCTGTGGAGATTATATTTATTTGACTAGAGCAGTGGTTGTTTTATTCCAGGTTATGAAGTCTTGTTAGAGCTCTGTTGGTCTCAGGATATTACAGAGACAAGATGGATGAGCTATCATCTTTTATTGGACCAACTTTCCATTGGTGAGAGAGAGAAGTTGGTTGGATAAAATATATTACCTCACCCAGCTGGTCTCATTAATTATTCCATGATAGTCATCAGTGAGAACTGAAGATCTTGGAACCATAGTCCACTCTAAATTTTATCTTGTGGTTTCTTAAATTAGTCCTTTTAGTCTCTCTCATTGCTAGCAAAGAATGTAAGAAATTTGACAAAGACTGTGGTGCTTTGAAATTTTATCACCCTGCATGGAAATAGTGAAACTTCATCTCAGAAAAATTTCACTGAAGATGTTTCTTCAACAGAAAATTTCAGAAAAAGTTCCACCTAGAACAATCCTGACCCATTAATTATCACACACACATTCCCACATGGAAAAAATGAAAATCAATTTCTATATGAGGTAATTCTTTCGCAAGAATTATTTAAGATGCTGCAATTCATTTGCTTATAAGATGTAAGCCTATAGAAAGCGCTAGAAGAGATGTTTGTAGGGCATATTTGTACAGCCAAAAATATTGATAGTTGGAAATGAAAAGTGAATTCTAAACAGGGTGATGAAATTTTTGACTTTACTTTGTTCTCTTATATGAGCATGCCTGTGGCTACCTCATTCCCCACATGTGAAATCTCCCTCTCTAGCCTCCTAGCCCTGATCTCTCTCTAAAATGTCTTGCTGCCAGCCTTAACTTGGCTGAGTGCTTCCAATCTAGTTCAAACCATGCTAAGTCCTGGGGCTCCTTGGACAACTGGGTTATCTTGGGATTTTGAGGCTCCCTTAATGCTTTGAGCTAGTGTTCATGCTCAGCCAAGGGACGATTGGCAAGAGCATGGGGGAGGGGAGTTACAGCTCTTTTATGTTGCCCACAGCTTATGGTGACAACTACTGACCAGTGTCTTTAAATTTGAAGGTTTCCAATTAGAACACTGCTTTCCCAGGGGAAGAGTCTGCTGGGAGCATGCTAACAAACAGGATTACAGAAATGTGAAGTGTAGTTATATTTTTTTAAAATGTTTAATTTTTTTAAAGCAAGAACCAGTAAACTCAGAAATGAAAGGCAGATGTTTTATTTATTTGCATTTCAGTTGAATGCACAACATGTCTGGGATACTGAAAAATGAAGTTAAAAATATAACCTGAATATTTTAAACAAAATATTAGATCTCATGCTTGCCCCTAATTATTAGAGAAGGGCCACAGAAGCCTTATCGGTTGCAGATCTGCATTAGGCCAAACCACTACTCCATTTATTGACTATTATTAATCATTCGTATTTGGTGGTGCCTAGAGGCCATACCCAGGACTGAGGCCTCCTTGTGTTAAGCATTGTAAAATTATAGTAGAAGACAGCTACTACCTTGAAGACTTTACAATCTAAACAGACAAGACAGACAAAGATGGAAGGGGAAACAAAGGCACACAGAGGTGAGGAAACTTGCCTTGGTCTCACAGTAGGTCAGTGATAGAGCTGGACTATAACTTGGATCTTCTGAATCCTTGGCGAGTGCCCAGCACACATTCCCTCTCTGTCTACGAGTCTAAGTTACTGAATCCTCTGACCTCACAAGTCAAACGAACTGATTGAAAATCAGAATTTCTGTTCTATGGGAAATTCTTAAATTCTAAAAATAAATCATTCCTTTTGAGAACAAAAATAATTTTTGGCATTTCCAATGGAAGCAAAAATGTGAAAATAAAATACCATTTTGAAATGATCAAAATGTTCTGTGTTGAAAATGTCAAAACAAAATTGAGCCTGGGGACCAGGCTCTGAGGCTCACAGCTCAGCCATGGCTTCTGGAATCCTCATTCCACTAGGGTTAATGTGTGGAGCTGGGAACCTAGAAGCACTGAAAGACATAGTTGATCCCGAAGCAATGGAGCTGGGGAGCTGGGGCTCCCAAGATTACAGCTCCGTGGAAGGGAGACTGGAAGCTATCCCAGTCCCAGCATGAGTTTGTTAGAGCTGGAGCTCCCAGCTCCATGTCAGGGAACCTGAAAGCCCTGAGGTCCTAAACCCTGGGGCTGCCGTGGAAGCCCCTAGGGTCTTTGTCTCTGAGGCTGTCGGCATGGTGGGACTCTCCCAAAGCTATAAGGGCTGCATACCCTATGAGGCCTGCCTCCCCAAGAGCCTGCCTAGGAAACTAGGTTTTTGTTGGAATCCCCCTGTCTTTGGTCAGTAGTCCCACCAAAATCAATATGTTTCCATTAAACATTTCGGTTTCATCAAATTAGCATTTTCCAATGACATCCAGTGTCATTAGAAAATCCCCAACCAGTTCTCAAGATTCCAACCCCAACTGGAGGAAGACTTGAGTTCACTTCAATTTCAGAATAAAGGAGTCAAGATATTTTTTAATAGCCAAATCCTGCTGTGCTACGCATATGGTTTTTGTTTGTTTCTTTGTTTTTGTTTTGATTTGAGAGAGAGAGAGAGTCTGGCATAGCATTTCTAGATTGGCAGAACTCTTCTGATTTGGGATCTGACGTGACCAAAAACCATAAGAAAAAGTTTGGAAGTGGAAATTTGAACATGATACCCACATTTGTTTTAATTCTTTTAAAGGGAGTGTTGGGTATGTAGGGAAGAGTTAGGTCTCTAGTAATCATTAGCAACTTCTGTACTGTAGCTGAGTCATGCATAAAAGTATCAGTATTAAATTTTTGCTGATGTACTGTAATATCAGTTTCTCTGCAGCTTCTCTGAGTTGTACTGGTGACATTAGCAGATGGTAAAGAGTGGAACAGCATCCACTGTTCCCTGTATTTTAAAATAAATGAGAATCACATTTTCCACGATAAGGCAAATAAAGCAAAATTTTCTTATGAAGCCAGACTCTGGTCATTCTTCGAGAGCTTCTGATAATTGTTAAAAGGGGAGGGGGGCAGACAAAGACAGCACATTCTCTTCTGAGGTAGTCCTCTCCCAGCAGGCTACAAAGCTGCAAGTACTACAATACAGGGGCTCAGTAGCTTTTGCAGAGCTTGCACCACTGGCTCCAGATGAGCTAATGTTCAGTACAATCACAACTGCATGTCGTCACAGCTTCCCTGGACTTATTCCTCACCATCCTCTCCACAGAGCATAAGGCAGCCCCTACAAAGCTGCCATGGCACACATTGTTATGCCAACCCAAATCTTGAACCCCCTGGCATTGTGAAATAGCACCTGTTCTGCTGTATGTAGGGACCATGGAGAGGGCAGACTCTGACCCACCGTGATGTCATGCCTAGAAACATTTTTCTTCATGTGTAGCACTTCTGAGGAGGGGATGTAATGGAAGAGCACAACAGACACCTGTTCTTGGGAAGGTCAGACACAGATCCCAAACCTGTAATTCTCCAGTCTGCTTGGATATCTTTTGTGTCTAAAATATACAAACTCTTATAATTAAACAGGCTCTGTCAACTGTGGAGGTCCCAAAATGCATTTTAAATAAAAGTTAATCCTTTATGGGATGAAAAAAAGTATTTAAGTAGTTAAAAGTGTTTAGAATCTTGCTTGGGTCAGTTGTTCCCAGTATGTATTTATTTGCTGATACTTAAGTTAAATACCTAACCAACTTCTTGTAAAGATAAATAGAGGAATATAGACAAAATTTCCAGAAAGCCAGTATAGAGAGAAGAAAGAAGCGGCATGGGCTGAGGGATGTGCTGGCTGCTTCTTCCCGCAGCCATTGGCATGGAATAATGAACCACAGCTAATAGGAGCTGCATTTGGCCGAACCTGCAGACGCTGCAGGTAAACAAACCATCCCTGATGGGCCAGATTTTCCTGATGGGCCACGTGCCAAAGGGTGCCAATCCCTATGTTACACTATCAAGTGTTAGGTGTGCAACATATTCTCATATTGGTTGTCATTTCTCTGATGCATTGTTCTTTATAACATTTTACCTCAATCGTTTTTTGTAATTCTAATTCAGTAAACACTGGGAGTATTCTAGGATTATAAAGCCCCCAAATGGGGAGAAAACTCATAAAGGCATTTTGCAATTTTGATTCATAAATAAGTTGAAAAAACAAACAAAACTGATAAGATTCTGAGCCAAAAACAGCCTTGATATTGTCAGTGCTATTACATCAGGGATGAATTTGGCTCACTGCCTTTAAAAAATCTCACCAAGTGTAGTAATAGAATCCATCTGTAACTACAGTGTTTTAATAGATGACCTATTGAAGAATGGCATAATAATCATTAACTAGATAAAGTGGCAGAACCAGGAAAATTTGATAAGAAAGGAAAATGTTTCTTAGGAAGAAATGGAAAACAATATGGGAAAGGAGATAAGAGCTGTGAGAGCAAAAGTGATGGAAGAATTGTAGCTTAAAAATCTGTTTGGGAGACACTTGAACTGTCAGACAAGCCCCATAAGACTTACTGGGAAAAATTTTAAAAGGCACAGTGAGATAAGCCTAGAACATGCATATGCTTGGCAATTATACTGTGGAATCTAAGGTCATGTATACACTGGGACCTGGGGATGTGATTCCCAGTCTGAGTATGTGAACTCATGCTATCTCTTATTGAGGTAGCACACTAAAAACAGAAGTGTAGTTATGGTAGCACAGGCAGGAGTGAGTGGGGCCTCGACTAGCTGCCCTGAGTACAAACCCTCTGGATCTCATGGGTGATCTCTTGGGGCAGCCAGTTTGTGCTGCTGCTTCCTACTCCCTGTGCTACCATAACTGCTGTGTCTGCATGATCTGGAATGACACTCCTTAGCTCCAAGCGTAGACACAGACTTAGTGAAAAACAAAACAAAAAAACAGCTTTTCCTTGGAGATTTAGCTTTTTGAGTTTAATTATTCTCCTATGTAGACATGAATACCTGTACATGGAATCATCCTAAGCAAAGATAATACTAGTGTACAGTACATTTGTAAATCACTGTTCATTCATTTCCAAGCACTTAAATGGAGGGTACTTCATTAAGACACCTTGGATAAAATTTACCATTAGTGTGGCGGGCTCATGCAGGATCCTCCTCACCACTTAAGCACTTCATGGACATTGGCTGGGTGCATGCCTGTGCCCCACCTGCACTCACTGGTACTGTGTTTCTGCACTGGGCTGCACTGAACCAGGGTGAAAAGTCAAGGGGTTGACAGGATGCACATATTTTTCTATCAGGTGGCCATATCAAGTGGCATGCAGAGGCTGGAGCATCTATTCCAGCCTATAGGCAGGCAGCCCTGCATTCTGGCCCTGGATTGGGTGTGAATTACACTTCCCCAGCCACTGATTTGACTACACATTAAAAAATTGGTCTTATAAAGTGGCTAGTTGCAGTTCCATCTTCATACTTAGAATGACTGAAAGAACTGTCTGCTGCAGAGCAAATGAAGGCAATTCTAGAATGCAAACTGAGACACCATATTAGTAGACAGGTTGCTATTCAGGAGGTTTAAGATAGATTGGGGCCGAACTCTGCCCACTAGACCAAACTGCTAGCTCCTTTCTCGTACTTCCCATGAGAGTTCTGTTGGCATTTATCCCTTCTTCCACTGAACACTGAGTACTGAATTTTGGTTTGATACATACTTATTAAAATGTCTCACACTAAATTTCATCTTGATTTTCTGTTGGTTTAGCTGCATTTATTTCTGAAAGGTTTTTTTTCAGTCTTGTTTTAACATCTATGAGGGCAGCTTTTCAAAGCCACAGAATGAAGTCTCTTAATAAAATGTCAGTTATATTTTTTATTTCTTTAAGCAAATACATGAACATAGAACAATCTAAAAGAATTCTCATTTTGTATTGCTGTGAAGAAAGAAATAGGACCTGATGAGTTTATTCCCTTGTGTTATCCTTGTCAACAGTGAAGGATGTTCCTATGAGATTGAATACAGACGCTCTTTAGCTAGAAGGTATACAGAATTACTAACTTTAACAGAATAATGGAAATCTTTTTGTCCTTCATTGTGGCTTTATGGCTGGAAAGTCAGTGACTTGTTTAAAATGCTAGCAAATGATTAAAGAATTCCATTCTTGTATGACTTCCTAACCATCCATATTCATTATATTCTACTTAGTTGTTTCCATTAAAGCCTGGAAGCAAATTAAAGTCCTGGAAAAGGTATCAAATATACCACATTGCCAAATGCAAAAGCCTCGCCCTTCTGATCTCTTTACAGTCAAGAGCCTGAGTTGAATCATGTGAGGTCTAGAATCTCAACCACAGTTTTACGGGAATAAGTTTCCACACCTATTTTGTTATATGCATTCATAAACTGGATTCCCAGATTTACTTTACAAATCCAGCATCCTTAAGGACCTGAAGGAAAAAAGAAAAGTGATTAATATAGAAACATTTTTGATAGACAAGAAAAAAAAAGAGCGAGAGAAACTCAAAGATTAAACAAAGCTACTTCTCTGAACACACTAATTCCTGTGAAATTCAATATGGAAAACTGGTAAAATCAGCTGTACTGTGACCTGCTCTGCACATTCTCCTCAGAGAGACCAAAATGACAACAACAGAAGTGTTTAAATGAATTTCTTACTTGCCTCTTGACCCACCTTCTTTGGAAGAGAGGACAAAATTCATTTTAAGTCATCTAATGCCACTCATGGCATCCTGGTTCTATCACCCTCAGAGATGATATTTTGTGCCCCTCTCTGCCACAGCCTGCTCCAGCAAACCAGACCGGCCAGCGCAGCCACAGCCTGCTTTGGCATGCGGGGCTGAGCAGCACGGCCGCAGGGGCTGTGGTGGTCGAGGTCAGGCAGCACGTCTGGAGCAAGCTCCAGCAGGCAGGGTCATGTGGTGTGGCCACAACCTGTCGACCCCGGAGCTGTAGGTGCTTCAGAGGCTGTCAGGAGAGTAGCGTGGCCAGAAGCAGAGAGCGTCTGGCCTTGCCTCTTCCCTTCTGACTCTGCTGATTGTGCTGCCTCTCCTTGCCCCCTCTGTTGTGGGGGGGGGGGTGTGCTGTGTCCGACCTCTTCTTCTCTGTTCCTGTTCATAAGCCGACCCCCTTCTCTCATGCTTCCCTTATTTACGAAAAGAATTTAGTAAACTTATGAACGAGTATATATGGTAATTATTTAGGGATTTTAAAAAAATATTCTGAGTACTTAGATACTAGCCCCTCAAACATATTCAGGTATTTAACTCCCATTTACATAAATGGGAGTTAGATGTCTAAATACTTTCAAACTCCTGGGCCTGAAGGACTCAGCAGGCACCTCTGTTAGGTGTATCGCTCTCTCTGATTTCCACCCATGCAAGAGACTCTCTTATACGTATAATTTCTTCCCTTTGTGTTTCAGTGAGTTGGAGAAATAGAAAAAACAATAAATCACATAGTGTTCTATTGTTTTATTTACATTTCAGTCTTTTTTTATGCTGTTGCTCTGAATGCTAATCTTCTGAAAACTGTAATTCTGTATTTAATACTAATACACATGGCTCCCGTTAAATTCACTTTCTTTTCTTACAAGAGAATTCATTTTTATACCTATATTTCCACTGAATACATAAATAAAAAATACCACAGAATCATAACTTATCATGATGTGTCTCTAGTCTCTTTCATTTCTATGATAAATTTCATGTCAAAAATTCTTTTTCATCTTTCACAGAAAGCCTTTGGAGAATACCTTTTAAAAAAAGCAAGTATTCTGACAGCAAGTGCTAAAATATTTTTTCCCTGTATATAAGGGTTTCATATCTCAAAAAGCTTTTCGTTCAAAACTCCCACTTCCCACCATAAGACTAGAGGGATGCAGTGTTTCCCTCACTCTTGCCTAACAACTTATATAAGCTCATCTCTGACTGACAGAGAGGATGTAGGATTGCTCCTATTTTCTCGTGTTCACACCTAATTTTCAAAGAAATGGTCTCTCAACCTTAGAATATAAAAAGCCCTGAAAGTCTAGGTGCCCTCTACTGATAAGGGGACTGTACCTGCAATCCCAGTTATAGCAATTTTTGCCATTAAAAGCTTTTGAGATGCTCCTGCATATCGACTGCAGGCTCAGGCCCAAAATGTGGAGGTTGAAATCCTGGCATCCATGAACATCCATGTCAAAAGTTCCATTGACTTGAAAAGAGCTATCCTTATTTGGAACCTGTCACCAGGCAGGACAGAGTCATACTGGCTGGTGCAGACAAATATAATATTCAGCTCTATGGACTGGTGATCAAGGACATTCACCTCTGCTATGGGAAGGCAGGTACTGTTTCCATGGGGGTTTAACCACAGAAGAGGGCAGCTTTGGTTTGCAATTGGGAACCCATAGGAGTCTCCCCAGCTGCCAAGGAAGAATATATACTGACCCAAGATATGTCTTAGCTATGCACTTTGCCCTGCCAGCAGTACTTATTTTGGTCCTTTACCATATCCTGCAGGAGGGCAATTTGCAGCTGTTGTGTGCTGCAACCTTCCTTATGCCCCAATACATTGCAATTCTGGGCGTGTCCTCTACCCTATTTTTCATTGACAGATATCATCATGCCACTGTACCTAGGACCAAAGAGCACATGGATACCAGTTGAGTCTAAATAAATACACACATTCAGGCATTTCTGAAAAGAAGTGTAAATCATCAATATATACACGTATGAGAGATTTTTAATCTTTCACTGCCTTATTTTGTATACAAAATGGAAAAAGTACATTTTTTAACCCACAGTGCATAAACTTCATTTCCTTCTGCTTAAAACAAGATCTGAGAAGGAATATTTTAGTTCATATATTTAATTCTCAGCATATCAGGCTGTCTCTGCCCACTTCTCAAATGTGCATCTGTTTGTTTTGCGTTTTCTATCCTTGTTAATTGCAAAAACTAAAAATCCTGAGACAAAAATCTCAATGAAAATACAGTTCAGGTTGTACATTGGAGGTCTGTTAACTTATAACACAATTGGAACATTATTCTTATTTTTAAAAAATTTGATAGTCAAGAAAGTAGACTGTGTAGTTTAAAAAAAGTAAAAGTCTGGAAATATTAATTAAAAGGCTTAGCACAAGGCATTTATTTTCTTCCATACTACTGTCATCCCCCTTTCCCACTGAACATTTAACTATGGACCACACATCTATACTCGCCATACTGTCCTATAAATTGTGACTGCACTCTCTAATTAAATTCTGGAAACTAGACCATCCCTGGTACAATCCACAGACCACAACGTGTCATTTATTATGTTCCACATATGGCCTACATAAGATGCTGAACCTATCTACACTTTGGGTTCAATGCCACGTTCCTCTCCTGCTACTATTGGTCACTGACCTCTCCTCTCCTCTGCTTTGCTGTATACGTTCTTGTTTCTATGGCTAACAGCTCAATCTTTCTCAAAATGCAATTACAAAGAGTTTTGCCTTTGAGTTCAGGGGCAGCAGGATCAGCTACTAGTGGCTTGTCTCCAGATGAACGTTATTCTGGAATAAGCGAGGGTGTGAATTTCAAGTGAAATAACTCCTTGTGTAGATGAGCACTAATGCTTTCAGCCTGCGGCCAGTCCCTGGCCTGGACAAAATGCTTGTTGGGTGCAGGGTGTGCAAGTCCTTCCCTATAAGGACAGGGAATCCTAGTACCAGGCCTTGGAGCAGCTGGTAAACCCCTCCCCCGGAAGCTAACTCAGTCTATTGGCTAATGTAACTGCCAGCACATTCCAGGATGCAGAGCGCCCCCTGCACAGCTACTTCCCACACACACATCCAGGCCCCACTTGTTCAGCAGACTCATACAGATGTAGCTACCAAGAGGCTCTCCCTGGCTGTAGAAGAGGATATTCTATTTGCCTCTAAATAAGTAGTTTATTATAGCGCTGTTTACAGAATATAGTAAAGTGCTTGGTAAAGAGTCTACTCTAGATAAAATAACAGTGCAGTTGAATTTACCTGGTTGTTGACACTTTTGATTTTAACTATTCAGATTTAACAGGGCATTAACACAGGACTTTTGCATCCTCTATACCAATAGTTGCCACCAAGAAAAAGTTAAATCTTGGAAAATGCTGTGCAAGCACACGTTAGGCTATATCAATACAAGCCTGTTTATTAAAATGTATTTACTTATGAGCCTACTTGATGTAAATCAATGCCTATCATCTGGCACTGAGATAGTTAAAGCACATTCATATAAGAAGAACAAAGTCTGGACAGATGCTCTGCCTGGATCTATATTGGGGAGAAGTCAGTTAAGATTCTAGAATTGAAGGAGAGAAAAATAATTGCTGGCATTTGGAGAGAACAAAGAAATAAAACTAAGGGGAAAAAAATCTTGAACGCTTAGGCTAAGGTAAATTATTTTAAATTTCCCTTGCACTTAAAGGAATTTACTTCCATTTTAATATAATATACTTGATTAGTTAATTTCTCTCTTCTCTGTAGTTATGCTGTTTAGCAGCAGCTTGCAAATAAGACAGACCTACTGTACAAACAAAAACTTTAAAAGGTAGTATTCCATAATCAGCTGCTAGATTTGTTTGGACCCTGTGTCATATGGATTTATTTTTAAATGTTCCTCTGTGAAGGGAGAGCTTACTTTAGGGCTCAGTATAAGCAAGTTCTCAATAAGTTACCATGACATGTGAATGCTTAAATCAGAATAGCTGATCCTTTTAAACCATCAACAGACACAGCAGCAATAGCTGCCTACACTAAGTTGATCGATTTCACCGTATGTATGCTGCAGTCAGTTCAATAATGAGGAGTTGGCAGAAGGTAAAATTGGCCCAATATGGCCTCTTAAAATATTACCCCAGAACTTGGGCTTATACCATAGGATGACACTGCAGTGCAGTAACTAAACTGGTGTTGTGGTGTTTTTTCCCTGAGGAAACTTTAACTTTCACTGTCTCTCTAGGCAAGACATAATAATCCAATGGTATTTCAGCAAAAACTTATTTAATTCAGTGATCCAATCAACATTTTCCCATGCAACAGAACAGATTCTAATATTCAAGCATTTTATCTGCGTGCCTAATGCCTGCACAGCACCCCTGCAGTCATTGGTCTAGGTACTTGCCTTGAAAAGACTACCCAGCCTTGCTCTACCAGCACGAAGTTGTTTTATAGTGTGCTTAATCAATCAGCTACATTACTGAAAATGGGGAACGTACACTATGCTGTAGAACCGCAATGCCAGCTTTAAGCCCCAATTCCTCTAGTAGGCTAGGAAGAGAAAAAGGCTGGAGCATTATTTCACTCCAGCAGTCTCTGGCTGCAGAACAGTCCCTGCAGCCATGTGTAACATGCATATGTCTCCTTGCATTTATACTGGGGACCAATTCATAGTGGGACCAAACCAGGTGCCAGCACTCACAGAGAATGAGGGAGTGTAAAGGTGTCATAAGAACAGCCATACCAGGTCAGACCAAAGGTCCATCAAGCCCAGTATCCTGTCTTCTGACAGTGGCCAATGGCAGGTGCCCCAAAGAGACTGAAGAGAATCATAGAATCATAGAATATTAGGGTTGGAAGGGACCTTAGGAGGTCATCTAGTCCACCCCCCTGCTCAAAGCAGGACCAATCCCCAACTCAGTCATCCTAGCCAGGGCTTTGTCAAGCCTGACCTTAAAAACCTCTAAGGAAGGAGCTTCCATCACCTCCCTAGGTAATCCATTCCAGTGCTTCATCACCCAGCTAGTGAAAAAGTTTTTACTAATATCTAACCTAAACCTCCCCCTCTGCAACTTAAATAGACAGGTTATCATCAAGTGATCCATGTGCTCTGTTACACAATCCCAACTTCTGACAAACAGAGGCTAGGGGCACCATTTCTGCCCATCCTCGCTAATAGCCATTGATGGACCCATCTTCCATGAATCTATCTAGCTCCCTTTTGAACCCCGTTATAGTATTGGCCTTAATAACATCCCTGGCAAGGAGTTCCAGAATTGACAGTGCACTGCATGAAAAAATACTTTCTTGTGTTTATATTAAACTTGCTACCTATTCATTTCTTGTGGTGGCCCCTTGTTCGTGTATTATGAGACGTAAATAACACTTCCTTATTTACGCTCTCTATACTACTCTTGATTTTTATAGCCCTTTATTATATACTCCCTTAGTCGGCTCTTTTCCAAGCTGAAAAGTCCCAGTCTTATTAATTTCTCCTCATACGGAAGCTGTTCTATACCTCTAATCATTTTTGTTGCCCTTTTCTGAACCTTTTTCAATTCCAATATATCTTTTTTGAGATGGGGCAACCACAACTGCATGCAGTATTCAAGGTGTGTGTGTATCATTGATTTATATAGAGGCAATATGATATTTTCTGTCTTCTTATATATCTTTTCTTGATGATTCCCAACATTCTGTTCACTTTTTTGACTGCCACTGCACATTGAATGGATGTTTTCAGAGAACTATCGGCAATAACTTTAAGATCTCTTTCTTGAGTGGTAACAGCTAATTTAGACCCCCACCATTGTATATGTATAGTTAGGATTTCCATTGTGCATTACTTTGCATTTATCAACATTAAAGTTCATCTGCCGTACTGTTGTCCAGTAATCCAGTTTTGTGAGATCCTTTTGTAGCTCTTCGCAGTCTGCCTGGCACTACTGGCACTACTTGAGTAGTTTTGTATAATTTGCAAATTTTGCCACCTCAGTGTTTACTCCCTTTTCCAGATCATTTATGAATATGTTAAATAGGACAAATCCCTGGGAGAACACCACTATTTACTTCTCTCCATTCTGAAAACTCTCCATTTATTCATACCCTTTGTGTCCTATCTTTTAACCTGTTACCAACCCATGAGAGAACCTTCCCTTTTATCCCATGACTGCTTATTTTGTTTAAGAGCCTTTGGTGAGGGACCTTGTCAAAGGTTTTCTGAAAATTTAAATACACTATATGCACTGGATCGCCTTTGTCCGCAGGCTTGTTGACCCCCTGAAGACTTATTACTGCTTAGTTTATCAATTTGTTCCAAAACTTCCTCTAATGACACCTCAATTTGGGACAGCTCCTCAGATCTGTCACCCAAAAAGAATGGCTCAGGTTTGGGAATCTCCCACACATCCTCAACCGTGAAGACCAATGCAAAGAATTCATTCAGTTTCTCCATAATGACCTTATTGTCTTTGAGTGCTCAGGTAGCATCTTGCTAGGCCATTGAGCCCCTTTGGTTATTTAGCAAGCTTTCTGCTTCTGATGTTTAAAAAAAATTGCTATTACTTTTGGAGTTTGACTAGCTGGTCTTCAGATTCTTTTTTTGGTCTTTCTAATTATATTTTTACACTTCATTTACCAGAGTTTACGGTCTTTTCTATTTTCATCATTAGGATTTATCTTCCACTTTTTAAAAGCTAGCTTTTTGCCTCTCACTGCTTCAGGTGTCATAACGGTATAATAAAGCTACCTTTCTGAGCCATTCTGGAAAGAGCTGGGTTTGAGCCAAAAAATACGCATCTGAATCCAAAGTTCCCTTGTGATCCTAGATTTAATTTTTTTTTGGTTGGAGCATCATCTCAAATTCTGGACAACGAGAAAAATGAAAAGTGCTATAATTGATTCAGCTTACTTCAGCTCAATGTTATGCCAATTTCTGCCAGTGTAAAGTAGACTAAGGGCCCTAATAGTGGCAAGTCCACCCTGTGGTGAGGTTGTAAAAATGCAAGGTAACAGCAACTGCCACTTTGCCAGCCAGAGCCACCCGAAAAGGCAAAGATGCTGGATAGGAAGAGGCTTTGTTCAGGGACTCTGACGTGATGCCCTTCCCTGGTGAAACCCTTAGTGTTTATACAGGTAGATGTGCAATGTCAGCTGCTCTGCCTGCATTACTGTAATATGGATGGTCCCCACAGGACACAGCTGCCATTTAATTAAATGGCAGACCCTTATGCAAACTGCCACCGCTACTGCAGTATAATTTCCGGTGGCTGGTATTGTACAAATAATATAGAAGGAGAATTTATATGTAGCTAATGGAGATTATCAAATATATTTTTCCCAATTAAAATGATTTATTTGCTCTAATGAGGATCAGAAAAATGCTGACCATAGCTAACTTGTGAGAAATAAAGGTAGCATCTTCTGTTCCCTATGTACATTTCTATGTATATAGAAATTCATTTGATAATGTTAGTACCAGGCAGCTATCTGGGACTTATCCACCCAAGATATTCAAATCCAGAATGTTACTGTGAGGCTTTGCTTT
>ML677363.1:17647462-17739312 GCA_007922305.1 Dermatemys mawii
ACGGTGATCCACAAGCGCCTGGAGAACCATGGAGAAGTACCCCTTTCAGTTAACGTACTCGTCAGCTAGGTGGGCGGGCGCCAGAATAGGTATATGGGTCCCATCTATCGCCCCTCCACAGTTAGGGAAACCCATTTCTTCAAAGCCAGTCACGATGTCATGCACGTTATCCAGAGTCACAATGTTTCGTAGCAGGATGCGATTCATGGCCCTGCACACTTGCATCAGCACAACTCTAACGGTCGACTTTCCAACCCCAAACTGGTTGGCCACCGATCGGTAGCTGTCTGGTGTAGCCAGCTTCCAGATCGCGATAGCCACCCACTTCTCCACCGGGAGGTCAGCTCTCAGTCTGGTGTCCTTGCGCCACAGGGCGGGGGCGAGTTGAGCACACAGTCCCATGAAAGTGGCTTTTTCATTCGAAAGTTTTGCAGCCACTGCTCTTTGTCCCAGACTTGCATGACGATGTGATCCCACCACTCAGTGCTCGTTTCCCGTGCCCAGAAGCGGCGTTCAATGGCCGTGAGCATGTCCGTTAATGAGACAAGAAGCTTCGTGTCAAATGCATTCACCGCTTCGATCTCGTCTTCAGACTCATCACTGTCATCCTGCATGTCAAGGATTAACTCCACTGCACACAGAGATGTGCTGGCAACAGTCGTCAGCATGTCCCTCAGCAGGTCTGGATTCACTGCAGCACACGACAATGGAAGACAGCGCGCGCCTTGCTGAAACCCTTGAAAGATGGCGCCGGAGGTGGAAGGAAACACAGGGATTGCTGGGATATGCCAAAAAACATCATGGGTAGTTGAAACAGGATACAGAATGCCCCGCAAGTGACGCCCCCCACTACCACAAGGCATTGCGCCAGATCAGGAAGAGGTGTACTGTGGGATACATGCCCTAATGCGCTGCTCTTAATGCTGTATTAAGTGCCGCAAATGTGGCCATGCTATAACGCTGGAGCATCTCAGTGTGGACATACAATAGCGCTATTCATATTACTGTATAAGGGGACCACTATAACCAATAGAGCTATAATCTTGTAAGTGTAACCATACCCTAAAATGTGTTTACCCTGAAAAGTCTGGAGAGGGGAGAAATCTGGTTCTCAAAGACAAAGGCCCCACTAACAATGTGTCATCAAAATTGATTGGCACATACCTGTCAAATGGCCACTCATTGGCAGCAAAGAGGGCCAGGAACAGCTCGCACTGCGGTTTAGCAAATGTCATTGAACCGCTTTCACCATGAGACTCCATCACTCCTTCCTCATAGCTGGAATGAACTTTATCTAAGGGTAACTGTCAGAAAAATGCATTCCAAAGGTTGACTGGGCTATAAAAGTGAGGCGCAAAAAATCCCTAGTTATCTTTCTCTCTTGCTCTCATCTAAGAAGACAAAGGAACCAGTCCTTTAATACTGGGGGGAGACCCTCATCTGAGAATTTGGTCAACCATGTTGCTGGGAAGATGGGGGTAAGGATTTTACCTTGAACCAAGTCTAACTTCTTAAATTTTAGCTATTAAAAAGCATTTTAATTTTATTACATTTGTAACCATTTCTGAATTTAATGCCTTATACTCTCTTATAGCCTATATCTTTATAGTTAAATAAGCTAGATGTATTTTTAATCTAAATGAATCCAGTGTTGTGTTTAACTGGAGTTACCAGACAATTCAGTTTAAAGTAGCAAACTGTTGAATATTGACCCTTTACAGAGGAAACAGACCTTTAATATCTGAATTGTCCAGGAGAGGTCTAGATGGTGCAGAACACATGTTTTTGGGGAAAAAGTGGGACTGGGAGTGTGTTGAGGCTAGGGGAAGCCAAAGTATGATGAGTGTTGCTGACAGGCAGCTGGGGTCAGAGCCACCAGACCAGGGCTACAACTGTACATAGGCACTCAGGGCGCGGCCTGTTTACTGGCAGTCTGTTTGTAAGCAGCCTAGGTTGGGAGCTACAACAGCAAAACGTTGTGAGGCACCCAAGATTTCAGAGCAGGTGGTGACAAGATTGTACCTCAGCATGTCTTATGACGACGACTTCCACTGTCATCCAGCATCCCTGGATAGTTTGGACACAAGCATGGGGCTTGAGAGATCAGTGTAACTCCATTGACTTCAGTGGGGTTACAGCAGGATCAGAAGAGACTCGTGCCTCATCTCAAGTCATATTAACTAACTACTCTTAGTGAATGTTTGATTTATTTTTGGACCAAACGGTCTAATACTCTATGAGTGTAGTGAAAATAATTACAAAATTACAAAACCCTCTGATGTCTAAATGGGAGATTGCACTAGAGGCCACACAATATGTTGCCTCCTCTGTTGTGACTTTCCCAGCAACATGCTAAATTAGCACTGGTAATTTTAAGTAGATGCTATTAGGACAGAATGGGTCAAAGTATAGAAGCTGCTCTCCTACATAGCATACTCATCTTTGAACCTTCACATTTCTAAGCAAAAATCTCTGCTGGTGGTAATCATACTCCAGAAAGCTTCCATGTTACCTTGTGTATGGCATCTACCATTTGAGAAAGCATAGTACATAGATGGGGAGCTCAGAATGGGACAACTCCTGAGGTGGAAAGTCAACCCCTATATCAATGCAGATCAGCAAATCCTCCCTAACCTAGGTTCCATGGATCTTTGGGTTTCATCAGGCCAGCCATTGAAGTGAATGCCACCTGCCTCCTTCATGCTTCTGCAAATTCCATTCTCATAGGAAGAGAGCATAGGCAGTAACTCCATGACTTGTATTTTCTTTTTAATAATTTTCTCTCTCTTGGATTTTTCCACATGAAGAGATAACATAGCCCTCTATTACTTCCCCTTTCTACTGAACTACCACCCTATAGACTTTTCCAAAACAATTAATAACTCCTGCTTCTGTTAATTAATTCCAGATTCAGGTGCTGGAACAGAGGATGTGTATGGTCTATGAGAGAATATGTTCAGTGATCAGCAGTATGGAAAGATAACTTCTCCTTGCATGAGGCAAGAGACATCCAGGTTCACTTGTATATACAGTAGCTTTCACTGTTTTTTTCCAGCTATTCTATTAATTTAGATGGAATATATGGGCCAAAGGTATTAACCATAACTCAATCACTGTCCAGCGTTAAACCAGGTTTCGATATTCAGAGACCACAGACTGCTTAGCTCCATGGTGAACAAATCAGTAAAAATTCTTTTACCTTTTATTAAAGACACAGAAAAGTAAGAAAACAGTTAAAACACTTGAAATTATAAAGTAAGGCTTTAATCTTAACAACATTTCTTGGTCTCTTTTCCTTTAGCTGGAGAGAGTTTTAGAAGGCCCCCCTCCTCTGGCAGTCTCTTAGGGGGTATTAAAGGTAGTAATAACTGTCCTTTTAAAGAAAAAAAATAAGTTAGTTGAGATGGGCTGGAGTGACTTATTTTTGCTGTTGTCATGAAAGTCCAGCTCCATTGGACCACCATCCCAGATGGTGTTTGGGATTCAGCCAGAGCTATAGAGGTGTCCCTGTTATTTGTTTCCTTCTATCTGTTCCGGTCTGGCCATCTCTCATGATTAGGATCCCAAGAAGTGGTGGCAGTCATGTTTGTTAAGCTAGTTTCAGAAGCCGATGTCTGTGTGTTTCCCCCCCCACACACAAAATCTCATTCTTTAAGGCTCAGAAAAAGGAGCAATGGTTGGAATAGTCCATCATCTCCTTATTTTGTTCAGCAGTTAGGACTGATAGTCAACACACCAATTTTGGTTCATTAATTTTTGGTTCCATATTTTCTGTTTTTATCAAGCATGATATCAATGCAGTCCTTGAGATATAGCAATAGGCCTTTTTGTTTAGACTAATTCAGTCTCTCTTCATACCTTTCCCCATCAACATTTGTTGTTATAGGTTCTTGTGACATCGTATAAACTTTCACATGCTTCTTACAGTTGAACTCACAATTAGCGTAAATTTGTAGGCCCAATTATCATAACACAACTCACCCTTTCATTTTCCTTTTCTCCACAAGGAAGGGTCTTCTCTGGTAGGGAGAGGCTCAAAGCCTAATATTTTTATGTTATTAAATACTCCCAGGAAGGACTATGTATTGAGATATCAGGCATACATATAGGCAGAAATCAGACACAGCATCTGGGGGACACAGCTCAACAGGTTACAGAAACCCCAGTCTAAATATGTGATACCTGACACGTACTACCAAGATAAACCTAACCATTGACTTCCCTTGATTCCCCACTTCTAAGAGTGTCAGAAGGAGATCTGCTATAGAACAAGAGTAGTATATAGCCCAAGTCTATGTGATCTATTGATGAGAGGCTAACAGCTCTGTGATTTGTCAGTCATTCCAGGCTCAGTATCTAACTCACTGTTACTTTGTAAGGTGTTATGGGATTCTTCAAACAGAAAAGGCACTATACAGTAGTAAAACAAATTTATGTTTCATAAGAATCTCCTGGCATGCCTTTACATGAGGAATTTGAGGCTTCTTGGTTGCCAGGCTCCAGAAGGATTTATTTCATTTGAATATTTTATTTGCTATGTTGAGCTACATGCTTTTTTCTCTCAATTGGTTTGATAACATTAGTAAAAGGCAGGAACTCCTAACACTAGTTTGCAATATTTCTTGGTCTTATTTGCTGTTTCTGCACTTAAATCAGACCCTGGAGAGACCAGCTAGCTCAGAAATCATTGTAAGAATAAAGCAAGAGCATGTCTGCATATGTTTCAATACACCTATATCTCGTATCTTCAGTTTGATCACATTCTGTAGATTTACAACTTCTACTGTTCCAAACCAGCACTTTCAAACTTCTCCAGAAAAGCCTCAGGCAGCTGACTGATTCAGCATTGATCAAATTAGCCTCCCGATAAATAGTATACTCTGTCAATAGTCCAAATCATTATTCAGCATGCAGCATAAAATACCGCTAGGAAAACCTTTATCTGTTCTCTCGTTAAAATGATTGCAAGTCAAATTAAATAACATCTTGTGTTGAATATTAACATTCATGGGCATAAGTTTAGTCTTGCATCTATCTATATCTATATATATATATGAAAATGAAAATGTTTCTTGTATATAAGTTACATTATAAAAACAAGAGAAAAAACAATGGTTGGAATACTTCCTTTTTTTAATCTAGTTCATTTCTAGGATAACAAGAATTTACATTAGATGTTCATCTAAGATTTTTGGCACATATGAATGGGCATATTGGGTCAGACCAAAGTCCCACTCATCCAGTCTCTTGTCCCCAGTAGAGGACAGTCTCAGATGTGCAAGAAATTCAGTAATAAACCTTTCTGGCTAATGGACAGTTTCACAGGTGGGCAGGAGGAACTGGAGGAGCAGACTTTCACAACTGAAATGATGGGTTTGAGTGCTGGATTGTGTCAGAAGTGTAAACAAGTATGTTGGGATGTGCACTAGGATATCTCCATTAGCAATGTCATTTGTGGTCAAACTGTATGGGGTGGGGAAGGAAGATGACATGACCCCCACCTGTGCAATACTTGGCTTAAAATGAAGGCCAGATTCAATAAATCATTGGTGGGATGTGGCGGTTATTTTCTGGTGTCAGCCAGGCTCCCTGCACTCAGGGAGGGAAGTACTATAGTTCTACCACTGCAGCATCCCACAGAGTAAGGGAGCAGCTTTAGTTTGTGTGGACCATCAGTGCAGGCCCAACTGTGGAAGCTGCTTGAGGAAAGCTGCCCTTGTCATCCCTTCCTAGCCACAGACTCCCATTTTTGAGTCTGTTTGCCTACTAGTGCTCTTTCAGAGCAAATAATGTTGCAGCAACTTTGTACCAGTGCACTCTGTTCCACTAGTAAACGCTGCCTCTGATGGCTGCATTGCTTTAGACCCTTGCCTTGAATTTAGCCTCAACGCTATTAGACTTTCACTGGTACTAAATACTCCTAACATAATTTTTAGAAAAATAAAATAAGACAGTAAAAGTTGACTTGGAACTGACTTGATATACTGTCAGCTCCAAGCTGTTCTATCAAAACACATGGCAGAAAAACAAAACAAAGCTAAACAATAACAAATTCTCAGTTTATAAAATGTTTAGTCACATCCAACAGGATGAGGCTGAACTTGCAGCAGCGATGGCAGTTCCAGCATTGTCTTCTACTACAAGGAAAAAATTTTCAGTCTTTAATACTATGCTTATTTTTACCCCTAAAGAAAGCTTGTATCTGATCCTAGTTTGTTCTCGCTCTCTCTCTCCTAACCAAAAAAATGTTGGCTTTATACAGTACAATGAAAATTAGCTATATAATGAATGTTCATGTTCTATCTAACATTACAGCATTTGACCACTGGATTATCCCACGTCGAGAATGCTCAAACTTCTTAAAAATGTGGATGCAACTTCACAATTAACTCATATTTAGTGAAAAATATATCAGCACCAACTCTGTGTAGTTATTGGAAGAATAAAACTTTTGATACCCCATGGAAACATAAGCAGATTCAAAATCAAAGATATGTTACTGACATACTGTCATAACAAAAGAAGCTTGCCTAAGATTGCAGACACACAATGAGGCTCATGGGCAGAGAATAAAACACAGCAACCACTGTTGGCAGGCAGACTAACCTAATAAAGCAGTAGTTAGAGTTGAAGACTGGGACTTACTCCAGAAGGCAAGAGAAGGTTGTAAGTCATGAGGTTGTGGGACAAATATTTCTCCATGGTAAATTTTTTGTTTCCTCATAATTAACAAACCTAACCTGCCAGCATTTTTTTTTTTTTTTTTTTTTTGCAAGACCTCAGAAGTAAATACCTCTGCCTTGTAGCAACTCTGGGAGTTTATAAAAGAACTAAACCAGCTGTTCAAGAGACAGTAGCACAAACTGGCTAATCAGCACGATGGAGAGGAAATGACTTCATAGTGGCAACTCACATCTGTTTTTAAAATTAGCAGTCCTTTAGTTCTTTAAAGAAATTTCCTGGCTCTATTAGAAACCTCTTCTGTGGTAGGTCTGCTGAATCAGGAGGCAACTTTTAAATTCAGTCTCCTGTGCCCTCTGATTCCTGAAATGCTATACAGTATGGTGCAGGTGTGTTCCTGTAGCCAATTACTAAGTTTATTAACAAAGGCTCAGGAAATTTTAATGATGACAAAAATGAGTAGCATCATAAGACACTCATATAATACTTTGTTATATGGCCTTCCTTGATTCATTATGGTGAAAAGAGTTCAGCAGTCCATAAACTGAACTCTCTCACTAATATTCATTCTTATTAGCATATGTAATTAATATCTGAGTATACTCTTGCCTGTTATAAAAAGTTTTGCTACATCCTGTACTTTAACTCTGTAGATGGTGTGACAAAGCTCCAAGTCTGTACTTGTGGGTCCTGCGCTTCCTGGCAGATTTAGGGGCCTCAGAAACTCATCTAGGCCCCAGAGTGACCTCCCTTTCTCAGTATAATTGGCAAGAGTCACCACCTAGTGAGTTACCTTCATCACAGACCAGTATGGAAGATGGAAAATGGGGGAGCCCGGGCCCACCCTCTACTCCGGACTCCAGCCCAGGGACCCTAATAGTATCAGCTAAGATGGCTGACCTTTTAGGCACAAAACACAATACAATTCCCTGGGCTACTTCCCCACAGCAGTCCCCGCTTCTTCAAACTCCACTTCACCCTTACCTCAGGGCCTCCTTCCTTCAGTATGATATGTTGTCCAACACTCAGTCTCGCCAACAGCATAACTTCCTTCCACAGCTCCTGACACCCACAGCCCACCTGACTAACTGGGAGGTTTTTATCTGGATTCAGCCAGTCCCTGATTGGCTTCAGGTGTCTTAATTAGGCTAGCTGTTTCTACTCCTTTCTAGAAGGTTCTTAATTGGCCCCAGGTGTCTTGATTGGTCTGGAGTAGCCTTTGTTTGGCTATCCAGGGAACAAGGATCTGCACATTCTAAGGCTGATATACCTGCCTTCCAGCACTCTCCTATATCCTTCTGGTCTGACTCCGTCACAATGGCTAACCAAGTCTATATTTGGTCAATTTATTTTTTATCAAGGAATGTAAAATAATTGGAAAATATAAGTTCTTTGTTGCTACTAACATTATTAACTATTTTCTCAAGGGTAAATAATACTTAGCACTAACTAAGCACTCTTCAGCTAACAGATATTAAAGTATTTTTCCAAGTAGGGCAAAATATCTTACTTTTGAGTGGAGGAGGCAAGAGCGTGTAGCTCTACATTGCTTGTTAGCACAAAATTGCTATAACACCATCTTAGTCAGTCTCAAGAGGATCACACACCAGTGTAGATGGATTCTAAATGGTGAGTATCTATGGTGCCTCTACAGTATCACCCTGCCTGCAGCCAGAGCACAGAGTTTGGCCAGACCAAAGGAGGCATGGCCAGGACCTCTCTGCCCAAGAGTGATCTGTAGCTGGCAACAGTGTCCTTTAACTAGCACTCTGAGATCAGACTAGTGTACAATAGCTCCAATTTTGTCGGTGTGCTGAGGTGGCTTAAAGCCACCTTTGCACCAAATTCTCTCGAGTCATGCTGAGGGGCCTTAGCTGGGAGAGATGATTGAGCCCAAAGGCTTAGGGCCAGAATTTTCTAATGTGAGTGTCTGACCAGGTAACCTGACTTTCATAGGTTCACGGCACTCAGAGCTTCCTTTGAATCCTGCAGACTAGTAAACTTTATCATGCTTCTCATCAGGGTTAGTGCTTCTCCTAGCTGCCAAACTCCAGTAAAAACCTGGTCCAGTGAATATTCCACTACAGCCATGACTGATGCTAATGCATTTTGATTATTATATTCCATATAAACCATGTTATAATTAGAGCAAAGACAGACCATAGGATGTTCTAAAGTTGATTTTATTTTTATGCATTAGTGAATTATGAATATCCTCACAGGTATATTGTGCACAAATTATTTGGACGATTCAGAGATAACCATTCTGTAAAATGCAGATCCCATGATGAACGATCAGGGAGTATTAGGAGCTGTCTGAACAGCTCTGCGCAAGTTGAGAAATGTACATTGCATAAACTATTAAAGCACTGTTCCAACCAATTTTAATTCTTATTTTAATTTTTATTGACCTGGATGAGAGCTTTAGGTGTTCAGCAAAGTCAAGCCACATATTTAGGAGAGTAAATATGGCTACAGGTGTCTCACTTTAAGCACTAAAACTGTAAATTTTGGGCTAACAGATTTCCTCAAGTCATATACATTAAGTAAGGAAGAGTGCCTGGAATGAAATCCTGATCTCCTTACCCCCAGTGCTATGCCTGCTTTACTATCCCATGATGAAGTTATATATGCAGTGATTTTTCTGAACAAGCCAACCACAAGTTGCAGATCATAGTAGGAAGAAAGACAGTATTACTAAAGGAAGTAAGGATTCGGCTCTCTGATTTTATCTTACAGTGTAAACATGAAATGAAAGCAAATCAATACTGGGGGAGCTCTAAAACATTTTCCACTGACTGACTAAATCAAGCAGCCTAGTGAACAGAACTCAAATGTGGCCACAGGAAAGAAAGCTACGAAGAGAACCTGTAAGACTGGAAATAGTTAAACCGTGGAGCAGATAGGCACAAGTGGAATAAGGATGTGGAAGTCTTAAGTTCTGTCCCTGTCTCTGTCCCTATGGCACTGAACAAGCCATTTAACCTCTGTGTAGGTCAGGGATAAGAAGAAGAGCTGGCTGAAAAGGGAGGAAATTGTGATTTTTTTTCTTTCTCCGTCTCTTAAATTTTTCAAATTTTGAAATTCAACATTAAAACCAGCTCTACTGTGGATTGAAAAATAAGGAAAATTAATTTTTCCCCAATTTATTTTCAAATTTTACATTTCAAAATTGGAAACAAATATTATTCCTGACCTTTCTAAAGTGCTTTGAAGTCTATGGATCATAAGTGCAAAGGAGGTCAAGAGAAAAGAGTAGTGACACGTCCAAATAAAAAAAATTCAAATCCTGATCTGGATCTAAATTTTGAATATGCCTTTTTTTTTTTTTTTCCCCAGAGAGATTTGTGGCCATCTAGGGCTAATGCACTTAACTGTTGTGCTTTATGCATGTAGTTTAATTCTTGACAACACAGTATTAAAGGCAGTTTTGGAATAGAGTGATTTGATTTCAGTGTCAGACTCATTTCTAGAACACATTGATTTAAGAAGGGTTCATCATAGAATACCTAGAAATAAATTAGAAAAACACAGACTATTGATATAACAGAAAAAATAGTAGTTCATTATACAATAATTATATAATGTCAGTAGTTCAGCTCTACTGGCTCTAAATAGAGCAATATTCCCGGAAATTTTACTTAATCAAGAATATTGGATCTGAAAACCACATGCCAGTAGACTTGGACCACTGCTATTTTCTAGGATTTTCAACAACGAATAAGAGGCTCAATGTCTCAAAATGATTAATTCAAAGGGGAAACTGAAAGATGACAAGCCATCAACAACTAAGTTTCTATTTACAGTAATAATTACAGTACTGTAATGAATGACAAATTTCCTGAAAAGAGAACAAAAACAACCACCCCCGCCATCACTTCATTGTTAAAAAAAATTACTTTTCACAATTCATTCAGGAAAGTTGCATTTCCAAGACTGATGAATGTTACCATACCCGTCAACATTTTAGAACTAGTAGCGTTCCCTCTCACACCTGGTTTTTATTCATACATTGGATGAGCAGAGAAGTTTTTCTACTTTTTCAATGTCCAGTTGGTTTCATTCAAAACTAGTCATTGTATGAAGTAATTGAATAAACTGAAATGAAGTAAATATTCTCTCTGTACCTATAGAAGGGCATGCTTCTATCAAAAGCTGGTTTAGAACTTCAACAAGCTCTGATTCTAGGTGCTTAATCAGTGACTTTCACTTCTTCACTCCTTTGACTCTCTTGAAAAACAGGGCAGCAAACATGCACTGCTTGGTATTATTTTTTGTATTTAATTTAAATTATTTTAATAAATTATAGTAAGTTTAGGCCTTAATTAGGTTTTCAGTTTAATAAGATTTTTTAAAATAACCCATATTTAATTTAAATTTAAGAAATTTGATTAAATTCAAAATTAATTTTAAAAAAATCATTGATTTTTATCCACCCTGTCTCCCATACTAAAAAATGCACACAGAGTGAAACAGCTAGGGAAGACCAGTTAAATGAAGACTGGAGAGACTTTGTCTAACTGTAATATGCAAATCTTAACTCACCAATAACAGAGAATAGCAAGTACAATTGCCTAAAAGCATACTGTCAGGGATTGTAGACCAATTGGGCTTGTAATAAGCCTGAGGAAAATTTGCCAACCAGGTCCATAATCCTTGACAGTGCACTCCAGGGAAGAATTTCCTGCTTAAATTTTTCTATTAGTAACCTAATTGCAATATTGTTTATGAAGTGTGTGTAACATTCCCTTGTGTCTGCAATAGCCCAACAATGAAAAAAACACTCCAAACAGCAAATTATTATTTACTTAAATGTAAGACTTGTATTGTAAGTCTTTCTAAAAGGGTTTCTGTGTGTACTCTAAATACTGAAATATACAGGGAAAAAGCATGACAGCGATATGGAGACACTATTGGCTGAACTATTAGAAGCCTTCCCAATATTTTTCATCCATCCCTATGGAAATAGGATAGGCTGCCTCCACAAGCCATAGGAGAGTGCTAGGCAAGTGGTAGACTGGTTTACTGTCCCGCAGACACCCACACGGTGACACTCCCCGGGTACACTCAATTGTGTGAAGCACCTCACCACTATTTGTCTTATTTGTGCCAGCTGTGGAACAGCTCCCTGAAACCAACAGCTTTTAGCAGTACAGACACTAGCTTTCAAGTCCACACAGTCCTTGCTCTCTCTGAACAAATAGCAACAGGCACACAACAAGTCCCAAATACTTGAAGTGGTTCCTGAAGCGTCCAGTCCCTTTATCTACTGAACAGTCATAGAATTACCAGGCCTGCTATTCCCAAAAGAACAGTACATACCAGCTTGTAAGATTCAACGCAGGACCATCACTGTTCCTAACACCACAGCACTGATTACACACACACACGAGAAAACAAGAATAAATTATTTAGAAGAATAGAGATTTAAGTACGAGTAAGAATACTGGAAACAAATAGTTATATACAAAATAAAATCATAAAATGATTTCTAGAGGCTAAACTTTAACTAACCAGTTATACTGTTATCTAAAGAAGCTTATCTGACCTAAATTTATCATCAGCATTTTTAGCCAAGCGTGGTTGAGACTCCATTTTCATGAAGCAAAATTGCTGTCTTTTTAGTTCCTCAGTGAAGGCTGCCTTCTCTGCCCTTTAAATACAGTAAAGTAAACCTTTGATTTAATCTCAAAATAAGGTTCTTCTCTCACCCTACTGTGTTGCTCTTCCTGCATCTTTCAATCTTTCATCTGGAGTCAGTTCAGACTGGTGATAGGAAACCTAGTCTGAATGAGACAATATTCAATTTGCATGTAAACAGACAGATGATTGCCAAACATATCTTGTCTGTCAGAATAACCATTTTTCACCTTTTCTCGTGACCATCTTTCCTCCTCCTCCTCCACCAACTAGAAGAGCACATTTTCAGTGCTCTCTCTCTCTCTCCCCATCTGCTCCCCTATGCTGGACCAGCCAGGAGAAGAATTTTCTAGTGTATTGATGAGTCTGGTAAAGGATGACAAAAGAAGGAATCCATGTTTTCATATGCTTTTGAATAACATGTTTAGTTTTTATTTAGTAAGAACCTGAGAATGGGCATACTGGATCAGACCAAAAGTCCATCCAGCCCAGTATCCTGTCAACTAGCAGTGGCCAATGCCAGGTGCCCCAGGTAATGATCAGGTGATCTCTCTCCTGCCAACCATCTCCATCCTCTGACAAACAGAGGCTAGGAACACCATTCCTTACCCATTCTGGCTAATAGCCATTAATGGACTTAATCTCCTTGAATTTATCCATTTCTCTTTTAAACTCTGTTATAGTCCAAAGCACTCATGCAAGGAGTTCCACAGGTTGACTACATGAAGAAGAACTTCCTTTTATTTGTTTTAAACATGCTGCCTATTAATTTAATTTGGTAATATCCTTTATGTTCCACACAGGCAAAGCAGTAATCAATGACAGAGCAAACTGCCTGAGTTGAGAGATACAGTTCCTCTGCCATTTGATATAGAGAACTAGGTACATGTCAGCCCTATAACCAGCATCCTGTTCCCTGTTGGCCACTGCTCCCATCCCTTAGGATGCATGGGTGCATGTTAGGGTGCAACCTGAGAAACTGTAGGTAACCGCTGTATAAGCTACTACCAGAACAGCTACCCTGGGGAGAGGCAGAGCTCTTGGAGGAAGACTGCTTACTCCCAGTAGAAAGAAAAATATTTTGCCATTTCATTTTTATCTTTTTTCCTTGCTTAGCACTACAAAGGACAACTATTGCTGGTGAAGTACATAGCATCATTTGAAGATACAAATGGTTCCTGTCTTCATATACTCGATATACAATTTGACAATACTGTTGTTTGATTTTTTTGTGTGGGTTTGTAATGTTAACTTTAGTATGTCTTGTAGGACTGGCAATGGGGGAGGTGCTATTTCACTAGGATGGGAGAGCTGTTTCACATATACATAGTGAGGATTACTGCATTTTTGATTATCACATCACTAAGCATCACTCTCCAGTTCTGACTCATAGCAAGCAGGTTTTAACCCATGGTGTCTGAAATGGCTTGAGCTTGACAGTCTGGCAAACATTAGAAATAAACAGGATGCATGTTACACTTGCATAACTATGAACCTTCCAGGTCTGAATGGCCATAGAGAAAAAGCAACGTAGAATGTTAGTAGAAGATTTGCTATGTTCCTGTGCACACTGAATGTACAGCCAAATGCAGAAAGTAAATACCAAACACGATCTCCATTACAGTCAAAAACATATATGATTAATGACTGTAGACTTCCATCTCAGTCACGAGAAGCAGTCAGCAAGATGTGGTACTAGCTGAAGGAATGGATATGTTTATTTCTTCAATTGCTTCTTTAGAAGCCACTTCCTGAACTCTGAAAGAGGCACATCATTTTTCTGAGGACATGAGTGTTTCATAGACTTTCCTTTCCACATTTAAGCTGATTTTGGTCTCTGGTCTGAGAGTACTTGAACGTTCTATATCAGTCTTCAGGGTATGTTCTTTGCACACACAGTGCAAGGCCTGTGGGACACCAGTGTTGGGCAGCACACCACTGCATCGTCTGTCCGTATTACTCCATTTGTCTTTGTGTAATGATCATGAAATCTTTCCAAGTCAGGCCCCCCCAAAGAGTGATCCTAACTTGAGAAGTCTTGAATCACTGCATAAAATGTGAAAAGTTTCAAAAAAATCAATCCTCAATGTTATTTTTATATGATATAGTAAATAGCCAGTAAACGATTTTATTTGGTGGAAATATTAATTATTGTCTCAAGGTTTGTTTTGCTTATTAGAATTATCCTGTAGGTTTTCAATGTGGAAACACAGAATTCAGGCTTTGTGAGGTGCCCTACATTTATAACATGAAACGTGAAAGTTGAATGTGCTCATCAGCTTGTAGGCTCACCTCCAAAGGCATTGATATTTGAGTTCATACAGATTGAGTTTTCTGCTGTGCAGATTCCAGGTGCTCTGTAGATCAGAGTTGATTCCCAGCAGCATATTGGACAAAAGCCTGTACATTCCCAGGGTTGTTGAACGTCTCTGTCTGCCTAGAAGCTGTTTTGTTCTCTCTCTCACACACCCCCACACTCACACCAGCAGTGCTCTATAATTTGCTTTCATTCAGACAGTGTCTGATATACAGCTTAGAATTTCCTTCCGCATATATTTTCAGATTCATCCAGTTGCATCCTCTTTATTTGGTCTCTTTCCATCCTCAATCTGTTTTTTGCCAGACGTGAGGTTCACAATGAACATTACCACATTAACATTAGCACTGCACTTTTAGAGCTGTTAAATAAAATGTACACACCACGGAGCATACCATGCATTTGCATTGAATATCAGACATGTTTCTAGCTATAGTGCATTCAGTCTGAGATGCACCTGGCTTCCTACTGCTTGCATCAAGTCTTTTGGGAGCTTGAGACCAGAGGAAGTCTGCTATTGCACTACAAAAGATTCCTTTCTTTCAGTTACAATTACTCAGACCCTCTCAATCACACAGGCAGAATGATCTTGCATCTGCACAACTCACTCCAAGGAAACATCATTATTTCCATTATAGCAAAAAGGATTAGTAGATTGTTTGCAGTTGTCTGCTGGCACTAATTCAGCTGCATGTTCAGTCATATTCTCCATACTGTGTAGGTAACTTGTGCTGCTGAAAGGAACGACTGATCACAAAGGATGAAATTAATATATCTATTTAGAGCAAAAAGAGTCTTGTAGCACTTTCATTGAAGTAAATGTATCTCAGAATCAAGCTTTAAATGAGTAATATGCATCAAAAGTGTTAACATTTAGAAGGTTATATTGTTTTCATTGCAGATTCAATCTTTTAAATCTACAGGCATAAATAAACTGCTCTTGTTTCAGCAACAGTAAATTAAAAGCATCAAACTAGAAGGGACAGACTTTCTTATATCATGCACCTTAGATGAGATTACAGACTTTTGCCTTGATTATGGAAAAATTAGATAATGTCAGCATCATTCTAACAGTCACATAACAGAGTTAAAAGTCTCTGCAATAAGTCACATTTTCTTTCTTATCTTGCCAATGGTGTATTGTAAAATTTTCAAAATGGTAAGGAAAACCCCAACAGCTTACTTTTAAAATTCCTAGCTAGCCACATAATTCTCCAAAGCACTTTCTTTCCTAAACAGACACACCACTCCCTTTTTCCTAAGAAACTGCACAGTTTTTCAGGGTGGAAAAATACAGATTGAAAGGGAGTCTGTCAAGATTTTTTTAAAAGCAGTTTTAAACTAACTCCTTATCTGTGTCATTTAATCATACAAAAAGAGTTTTAAACATCTGATCTAAGGCTCAACACTTGTGCTCTTTGCTAAATGGAATGGTTATGTTTTAAAATCAGATGAGCAGTCTCTATGTGCCTTAGAGATTTTGTTTTGAGTTTGAAATGCAAGGTTGCCACGAAAGAAAAGATGGTTACTAATATTAGAGGTAGATGTCAGAATCATAGCAAAATATGATGGGAAAGGAACTGGCGAGATAATCTACTCCAGCCTCTCATGCTATGGCAGGACCAAGTCTACTTAAACCATCTTTGACCGGTGCTTGTGTATCACCGACACACCCCGGTAGTCAGGACTAAACTGAACTGGAGACCTCTGGAGCTTAGTGCATGAGCCTATAGCATGAGCTAAAAGCCAGCTGCCTGTTAGCTATGGCTGTAAAGCAGACTCATTAATTTCTCTTTAAGTGGTCTCGGTGCCACTAGATGGGACAGAACACCACACCCAGGAGGTGTGTGAGTTACACTTGTCTAACCTTTTCTTTAATATCTCCAATTATTTGGCTTCCACAACCTCCCTTAGTAACTTATTTCAATACTTCATGATCGTTCAAGTTAGTTTTTCCTAATATCTAACTAAACTTGATTCCTGTCCTCTTTATATCAGCCCTTAACATATTTGAAGACATACAAGTCCTCCCTCCTTAGTTTTCTTTTCTCAGGACCAAGGGCTTGTCTACACTTCCCTGCAGTTCAAACTTTGGAGGTGTGAATAGCAGTGCACACCAAAGTGCTGCTCAGTGACTCCCCCGTTTGAACACTGTGAAATAAAAGATTCCTAGTTCACGTTTAATGTGTCTTCTTCAAACAAGATAATATTGAACTAGGGACCCTTTTAGTTCACACCAATGGTGTCCATGCAGGGGATGCACTTTAGTGTGCAGTACTATTCATGCCACCATAATCCAAACAGCAGGGAAGTACAGATGTTAGGTAAAAATCAGCTTGTCCTACTCACCGTTCCAACACCCGGGTAGTGCGGAGTTGGGCTATAGCTCGAAACTGTTAGAGACCATGTAAGAAACACACTGAGGCCAAGCAACTTTGATCAAAGGGCACGCACCCCCTCAGGCTAGTAGCTTCGGAGGCATGTGGCAGCTTTATTAGACACACACATCACTATTTATAGGTTTAAGACAGACAAAGGAAAGACACTGAGTATGTCTCCTGTATCATCTCAGGCTGACCTTGCGCAAATTGCTTTCTACGGTTACTCAATCAAGCAGAGAAAAAACAGGAGAGGGAACAAGGCAAAAAAATATTTGAACCAGATTTAACAAGAAGTTAAACAAGGCCAGGAAGAATTAGGAATTTATTGCAGGGGCCCCTTTTATCGAACACAGACATAGCCTTAACATGCCCAGTTTTTTTTTAACCTTCCCTCAGGTCAGCTTTTCTGAACCTTTTATCAGTTTTATTGCCATATCCATAAACTAGTATTATTATTGCTGGAACTCCTGCTATTGTGGCTGAATTCAGTTTTGTAGGATAAACTCCTTTGGTTTTTCTTTTTTAGGTACTCAGTCTACATCCATTGGCCCATGGGCATGTTGACCTCATGTCCTCAATGTACAACGCACAACCTACAAAGCTTCTTTTAACTCCTCTGCCTGTGACTGAGGCCTGAGTATGCTTCTTTTATAGCATATATTTTCCTCTCCCCCACCCACCCACTTTTTAGCTTTGAGGTGTCCCATTTTTATTCAGCCTAGTTTAGTGTTTCCCAAGCCACCATCTGTCGACCATCAGTGAGCTGCAGAGCACTTCTTGGTGTTTAGGAATTAAACAATTTAAGAACTAAGAGTGCTGAACCAAGAGATATGTTTTCTTTCTCTCAATGGCCTACACATAGGATGAAAGCAGTATAGAATTTGCATTATTTGCAATTTATTGTAAAAGCAGATATTTTCTCTTCTCCTTCCTCTTGATAGCTTTCCCTCCTCCCCTCCAAAAATATTGCTTAAAAATATTTCAAAATGGGAAGTGGAAACCATTTGGGGACTGAACTGCAAAATTCTGATCTAACACCAAATCCAATTTTTCCCCCTTTTATAGTCTCATGCTGCACCTCAGACATTTGTTTTCATTTTTATTCAGCAGCCCCTTGTGTTTCATTGCAAATTTCAAAAACTTTAATATGTCATGTGACATGCTGATCAGCATCTGACTCCAACTTTAGACAATCTTCCCTCTTTGCTACCACAGTTTTCTTCTTCTTTCAAATAGTACAATAGCTGCTCCCATTCTCAGCATCTCTTAGTTTAACTTAGTTGAAACTAGCTATTAATGTTTAAACTCTAATGGTGAGGAGGGGGCTCAAAATTTGACTTCATTGGCCTAATCCTAATAGCATAGTTTAAAATATTCTTGTACATTAGACAACCTCTGTCTAACTTAAGATTGTTGGAAGCTACACCTATGAATTGCAAATGCACTTATTGATGTTCCCTCTTATCATTCACTCCAAAAGCCAGATGGAATTCATGTTTGGAGGAAGTTCTCCCATTTAAAGCTAGTGGAAAGCAGAACCAGAAGGCAGAAGTACGAATTAGTGCATTGATATGACACAGTGGCAAAAACTTTCTTGAAAACAGACTAGAATATGAAAGAGAATTCAGAGGGTTTGCAAGTGGAAAAATGCACATTATATTGGTTATAATGTAACCATGACTGATTCTCACTACCACCATGATCGTGATTTTTTAGCCCCAATTCAGCAGTTCTGGGAGATAGTGCATTCTGACAGCAGGCTTAGAATACAGTAATGCGGACCCATCATACGACAACAACAGGAGAGTAGATGAGACAAGTGACATTGGGGTAAGCAGAAAAGTCCCAATCCTCTTTCCAATTAATTCAGTGGCAAAATTTCTATTGTCTTCATTGGGAGGAGCATCAAGTACTAGGAAATTTTCAGTGCAGAAAGTTAAAATACATTCTTTAGGGAAGTACCCTGAACCAACACAAATATTTGATGGAATATTCTATGTATCCCGCTCAATAAAGCCGACCACTTGTTGTAGCTCACCTAGTTGATTAGGAAGAATGTATTCTTCACCTAATACCTGTCACATTTGGTAGTTGGCATGTGTATAAATATTATAATTTTTCTGTCATTGCTAAAACTGTTCAGTACAATGTGATAATAAAACACACTAGTGTAGAACTAGAGTAAAGGCTAAGGCTGCTGTTTGGTTAGTGAAATAACTCACTGCAGTATTATTTCACAGGGGTGGTATCTGTGTTCCTAGAAATATAAAGTCCTACATACAGATTGCACATGGACACCAATAAGACACAGCCCCCAACAGCTAGTTTCCAAACTATGAAAATGTTAGGGAGGGACAGATTTATACATGGGTGGGGTGAGGGAGTAAGGCTATACTATACATCAGGGGCGGGCAAACTTTTTGTCCTGAGGGCCACATTGGGTTTCTGAAACTGTATGGAGGGCCAGTTAGGGGAGGTTGTGCCTCCCAAAACAGCCAGGCATGGCCCAGTCCCCGCCCTCTATCCGACCTCTGCTTCTTGACCCCTGACAGCCCCCCTGGACTCCTGCACCATCCATCCCCACCGTTCCCTGTCCCCTGACGGCTCCCCTGGAACTCCTGCTCCATCCACTCCTCGCTGTCACCTGACTGTCCCTGGACACCCTCTCACCACTCCTGACTGCCCCACCACCACCTCATCCAACCCCTCCTTCTTCCTGATGTCCCCTTGGGATCCCTGCCCTCATTCAACACCCCTATTCCCCTCCCTCTAACTGCCCCAGCCACTATCCGCATCCCCGTCCTGTGATGACCACCCTGAACTCCCCTGCCCTCTATCCAACCCCCACTGCTCCCTGTCCTCTTACCACACTGCCTGGAGAGTTGGTGGCTGGTAGTCCATGCCCAGAGCACCAGGACAGGCAGCCACATCACTTGACTGGAGCCAGCCAAGCCACCGTGAAGCACAGACCACTGGGTCAGGCTGCAGCTCTGCAGCAGTGCTGCCTGGCAAGAGTTCACAGCCCCACTGCCCAGAGCATTGTGCCAGCGGCGCAGTGAGCTCAGGCTGCGGGGGAGGGGGCACAGCAGAGGAGGGGTAGGCGGCTAGCTCAGGGGACCGAGCAGAAGGATCCCACAGGCCAGATGTGGCCTGTGGGCCATAGTTTGCCCACCTTCACTATACATGATAGGAGGCCTTCTCACACCTTCATTCTCAAACCCATGTCCAGGGTTCTGTGAAAGGAAGCCACAATCACCAGGTTTACCACAAGGGGCTCCAGTCTAACCAGTCACGGTAAACTGGTTATGAATGGGATAAATATATTAGGGTTTGTATCCCAATGTACACCATGAAAATGAACTAATCCCAAAAAGGGCAGCCCACGCTACCCTGGGCTCCCATCAGCCTATCTGCAGCCAATATGCCAAGTTCAGACACCCAACCTTCAATTATATGTCCTCATCTGATAATCTCAGAAACACATTAAAAAAAGCAACAAAATATACCACATGGAAAAAAAATTCCTCCCTAATCCTAAATACGAGAAAGAATCAGAACGAAAGAGTTCTAGGTTCTGAATGCAATAATTGCAC
The DNA here is from genome assembly GCA_007922305.1 of Dermatemys mawii. NCBI lineage: Eukaryota > Metazoa > Chordata > Testudines > Dermatemydidae > Dermatemys > Dermatemys mawii. Next base: position 17,668,075 of record ML677363.1, read on the forward strand.
AAAATATAGCACACAGTGTTGATTCTGCTAACACTGGGAAAAGGTTCTCCTCAGCCAACACCAGGAGAGAAAGGCTGGGGAAACAAAAATGGCTTCTTCTCCCACTGGCAATGCTTCCTACCTACCTACCAGTTAGCAATGAGTCCACGTGTGTCCCGGTCTTCACGGACCTGCCATGAAGTGCGGATGTATACTATTCACCATCACAGTGGTCATGGAAAGCCAAATACAGTCATCAAAAGACCAGCCCTCCTATTTGCAGAGAAAAACAAACAGTCTGGTCAAATGCGAGCAGCATCTGCAGATATCCTGACGTTATCCAGCAGCTCACAGTGGGTTTGATTCCAGTAGGTGGCGTGGGGGAGAGAGGCATCTTCGTCATGATTTTGAAGATGAGCGATAACCTGAGCGTTTGTGCAGCCAGCTTTAATTTTGCATTTCTTTACTGAAAGGTGGCAGGATCTCCATTTTTTAAAAATGTAATTCTTTCGAAACGTCACTGATACATTTCATCCTAGTTGTCTGAGGAACCCTTTTGGAACATTTTTAATCACTGAAAACAGTCTGGTGTCACCATTACATTCTGTTTTGTTTACCAAAGTTTGGAAGAATTCTTGGCAACTAATCTGCACTGTGTGTCTACGGTTTTTGGACAATTTTTATGGATGTTGATTGACCAATGGCACTGACTGTCCCTAGTAAAATTTCAACATGAGCTGTTTCATGTCTTGAATTCAAGTTCTTGTGTTGAACGGCTTAAGAATCAGACTTAAAGCTCACATGTACTACAAGCGTAGGATCTGATTCTAACTTGCACCATTTCATACCAGCTGACTTATGCCTGCTTTACACAAGCATAAGCAAAATCAGTCAAGCCCTTTGTGCTGACTTTGCTTATGTGTATGATAAATCAAAGGAATTACAAAAAAAAAAAATACTACTGAAGAAAAATCACCAGCATACAGATAAAAGACTTGATTCACTATTCTGTTCTTTCATTAGAAGTTCTTATATCAGGCTTATCACCATAGTATGAGTGCCTTCCAGTAGCATATTAAGCACTGTGACTAGACAACTAGTCTAGACTAGACAAAAAGTCCCATATTGTTTATTCTTCGTACATGGGTTCCCAGTTGCAGAAATGCCATCTGCAGAGGAGTCACAGTGGTGCAGTGTGGCACAAACCCACTCTGACAGTGACACACTGCTGGCTAATGCAGTCTCAAAGATGGGTAGAAGTAGCTACAAAAGGTTAGCGATGGGCTGATTTAGTGCATTCCTAGGGTACCTGCTAGTTGAAGTAAGGATACTTCAACTAGCAGGTACCCTACAAAATCCCAACCACAAATTAAAGCTGTCGTTCTCCAATACCCAATCATTTCCAATCAATTTATATTTTGAACCTTCCTCCTCATATTTCTTGTTGTAGATAATACACTCAAATGCTCTGTAGTGACAGCATAGTGGTCTGGTGGTTACAGTAGTGTCCTGGGGGTGAGGAGTCTAAGGGTGTCTTGCCCACTCTGCTAATGAACTTGCCATGAGACCTTCGGCATGTCACCTAATCCTTCCATGTCTTGCTTTCTTTATTTGTAAAATGAGAGTAAGTCCAGCCTAGCACTATAAAGCACACTGAGCTTCTCAAAGAACCATTGTGCTGCAAAGTACCAGCAAAATAAGCTGTAGTACAGAATCAGAACCACTATCTCATAGAAGTTGTCTAATTTTATGTACAAACCAAAGCCAGGGATGAGTTTTAGTAGAGAATGTTATTGTTTATATAGAAATTTCCCGGTACCAAACTGGAATGAAGACATAAAAGAAAGAGTTGAAATGTCAGCAGGCTTTGTGTTTAATTTTAAAATGTATTTTTCTGCATGCTACAGCACAGGCATAACTTTTAAAGTAAACATGCTGGTGTTCTGGCAGACAACACTGAAGCTATAAATGACAGTGCTGGAAAACCTTGTGGTTCAAATGAGCAAAGTCTGGAAAAAGTCACACTGTAGCTAACAAGTTTAATTTATCTGCTGTGGTAGAAACTTTGAACTTCTGCTCAAGTTTTTTCTGTGCCCAGTGCCAAAGTTATCTTGACTCTTCTGTTTTTCTTGCATTTGTCCTTCAGTAACCTAGAAGTTACTAAAGAAAATCCTAAGCCCCTAGAACATTTCAGACCATTTTCATATGAAAGATGATGGTAACATTTTTAGAGCTACACAGAGTCTAGGCTATGTGCAGAGGCAGAATGATAGGAATGCAATTCCTTCCCACTCAAGTATATATTACAAGTCAAATATTTATACGCTATTCAGTTACTTTAAGAAACTACAAGAAGATTTTTGTACTGAGAACAAATATTTTAGAGAAGACAGCTTAATTCAAATTTGTCAAACTGTACATTACATGTGAAATACCAGCAAATGAATGTGCACTAGCTACACAACTCTTTTCCCAGAGCTGTGTGGAGAAAATCCTGAAATAATCTTAAAACAAACAATGATTCAGTGTTGGAACACGTATTTCACTTTGTGTTTCAGAGGCACAGATTAAGATATTGCTACACAATCCAGTTCATTCTAGATTTCTAGCCAATGTCAGCAACATAATCAGTGGCTGGACATTCTCTTACTGATGTGACCAGTCTGTTTGTCTTGAATGTGTATGGATGCAGTGCAGCTGTTGCCATGTCGGTCTCAGGCTATTAGAGAGACAAGGTGGGTGAGGTAATATCTTTTATTGGACCAGCTTCCATTGGTGAGAGAGACAAGCATTTGAGCCACACAGAGCTCTTCTTCAGGTCTGGGAAAGGTACGCTGGGCATCACAGCCAAATGAAAGATGGAACAGATTGTTTAGCATAAGTAGTAAACAATCTGTTCCATTTTCATTTAGCTGTGATGCCCAGTGTACCCTTCCCAGACCTGAAGAAGAGCTCTGTGTGGCTCAAAAGCTTGTCTCTCTCACAGACAGAAGTTGGTCCGATAAACAATATTAGCTCATCTACCTTCCCTCTCTGAATGAATATGGGCTGTTTTCCAATGATGTAGAAAGAGGCCCTGAGAAGTTTTAACTGTTTGTTTGTTTGTTTTTAAAGGTTTATAAAGAGAAATATCAGGAATGTCAAGCTTGACCTTCCCTGGGAAATATCTAGGCAGTCTCAAGGTTGTGTATTGCAAGCAGTAAATAGTAATTAAAGATCTGAGAGTACAGATTCATGAATATTCCTGTATATAAAAGATTAGTCACTGAATTTAAATAGAAATTGAAAAAGAAGCAAAACTCAAAATGGTTTGACAATCTAGTCTGGTCGCTCACCTTTTACCTTTTGTGGCGCTATTTTTTCACTAATTGTCCACTCAGCCCACACGGGACCTAATGCACAAGACCAAGCCACAAAAATAAAATGCCATCATAAAGAAAAAGGGGCCCAATTTTTGTTTTTCCTTTGGATGAAGTTAATTTAAATATTATATGCAGAATATTAGAAGAACACATGAACATTCCTTCTGGAGCTTTTGAATTGACAATCTCTTCCCTCTCCTCCCCTTATCTCACTGTAAACTTAATATACATAGGAACACCAACACACTGAACATACTTTACATTCTACCTCAGGAATATGTACCTATAAGGGTTTTGTTTAAGAATGTTGGATTAACATATGAGCCACTAAAGTAATAGGCGATTTGCCATTGACAAATTGGAACAGGAACAAATCTTAATATTTTAAACAAAGAGTTTTTTTTAAAAAAAGAGACTGACCCATAAATTATAGTGTTTATATTTAAGAATAATGCTCACATTTGGAATAGACTATGGAAAAGTCTAGTATTATTTAGTAAAGCATTCTCAATCATATTGTAGTTTTCAGATATCTGCAGACATTGAAGATAATAGTTACATCTGTTTCTTTTGGTCTCTGCCTCTTACTTCTCCAGGCTGGAGTTAGAACACAAGAGCATAAGCTACAGGAACAGGGAAAAGCCATTTTGCCTATCCTCCCACCCACTGAGTGGCTATGGTTCCAGCACTGCCTGCATGATATGCAACATTCCCAAAAATAACACAGGAGCATATTATGAGACAATTCCAAGCCTTTGGTGGTACTTTAAAGGTGTACTAACAAAATCCCCAGCAGACTAAAACCACTAACATAATATACCTTGCTAAATAGTTTAGAACCTGGTTACCTGAGAGCTTGCCTTTCTCGGTGCCACGTACCTGAGGTATTTGAGCAGGAGCTTCCTTGTTACAAGTGAGATTAGATTTTGTCTAAGAGGCCACAATTTAACTATAATTTAAAAACAAACATGAAGGCCTTGAGCGCTGGCAAACCACGCTCTATAAACTTCTGAACCCTTGTTATCTCTCAAGGTCTAGTAGTAAGCTTAAGCACTGGAAAATCACAGGCATGCTTGTCCCTCTAGCTGTCTACGAGGAGACCATGAGGAGAGCTCTTCTTTCACCACCTATCACAATGAAGTAAACAAGCCTACTTATCACTGTCATACACGCCTTACAGCACGTTTGTACTTAATAAAAGCGGCAAGCTGGGACTTTCCCAGGTCGCCTCCTTCCGCAAGCTGTCTCCGTCTGTTTCTTCCCGACATCTGGTGACCCCGACGTGACCCAGCCCCTCGGCTCACCGGCTGGCATAGCCTTGGTGCACCTCAGCGTTTACGCTCCCTCGTGAGTATAGGGGGGGATTTATCCGTGTCTCAAAAGGCTCATGCGAAGGAGCTTTTTACAATCATTAAGCAGACGGGCTGTGCTCAGGTCTCACAAAGGAGCATAGAGGAGTTAGTGCGTCTTCTTGAGCATAAGTGCCCCTGGTACCCAGAGGCAGGCTCCTTGGAGATCGCGGACTGGCAAAAGATAGGGGACAGGCTCTTTCGAGAGCCTAGGGCAAGTGTTCGCTATCTTCTTCTATGGCAGCACTGTGCAGACGCGGTGGGGCGCTTGCGGGCGGAGGTACCCCCTGCCACGTCTCCCTCTCCTCCTCCTCCTCCTCCTTCTCTTACCCCTACGGCACCGTGTTTAAAGCCGCTCTCCGATCCTTCTTCTCTTTCCCCTCCTTTGGCTGCGGTAGAGAAACAACCCTTGGAACACACTCGGCCGCGTCTGGGCTTGGTCCAGAGCGCTCTTCAGCAAGACTTTCAGTCTGCCCACAGCCCTCTTTTGGAGGAATGGGCAGGCGAGCCCCCAGTTCTTGCTCCTGTAACATATGGGGTAAACCAGAATGGGGAAAACACAGTTACCTATACCCCCCTGCCCTATTCCGTCATTAGAGAACTTAATAAGTCAGTGAGGGAGTCGGGCCTGCGCTCGACATATACAGAAGGGTTGATCGAGGGGATAAGCAATGGGCATCAGATGACCCCCACGGATTGGAAACAACTCTTCCGCATGATTCTTTCTCCCACACAGTATGTTGTGTGGGATAGTGAGTTTTGCGCGGCAGCCATAGCCATTTCCACTCCCGACAACATTCCCGATCAAATTTATGGGGCAGGTCAGTTTTCCACCGGGGAAGAACAAATGCAACTGCCCCCCGATTCCTTTCGTAGAACAGCCATGTGTATCCAGCGTGCCTTTCGCCGCGTCCCTGTCTCAGGGAAGCCCTTAGCGTCCTTTACCAGCATCCGCCAAACTCCTTCCGAGCCCTTTCATCAATTCGTAGACAGACTTAAAGAGGCAATAGCTCGCCAGATTGATAACCCTGAGGCTCAGACTGAGCTTTTGCGGCGTTTGTCCGCGGAACAAGCTAATGCAGACTGCAAAAAGGTCCTCCAGTTCGTGATTCATCGAGCGCAGTACACCATAGCGGACATGATTCAGGCCTGCGCGGAAGTAGGTACTCAGACCCATGCCATGGCCATGCTGGCAGGCGCCTTGCGGGCCGGAGGGAAGCCTCTCGGTACTTGCTTTAACTGCAAGAAGCCGGGTCATTTTCGCCGTGAGTGCAGGGCTCCGGGAGGAGGGGCGCATGCTGTGACAGGGCAGCGTCTTAATCAGCGCCCCACGAAAAAGTGTCCTCGCTGCAATAAGGGGTTCCATTGGGCCAATCAGTGCCGATCAAACCCCCCTCCGGGAAACTTCCCGATGGGCCCCCCCCCGGGCCCAGGAATAAAGATAGGGGTCACCCACAAGTTCCCTTCGCCTGCTACCAAAGGTAGCGCTGGCATTGATTTGATCAATACTATGGATATGCAAGCCACCCTTCCAGGGGAAGTCTTGCTGATGCCGAGCCAACTCACCGGCCCCTTGCCGGAAGGCACGGTGGGCATAATCCTACCCCGCTCATCTGCCCATAAGCATGCCATCATGGTCATCCCCGGCGTCATTGACTCCGATTACACCGGAATCATTTATGTCCAGATGTGGGGCCAGCTGCCCCTCACCTTAACTAAAGGTGATGCATGGGCGCAGTTACTGATTCTCCCTTTCATACCTCCTAATCAGCCCTCTTCGGCTATTCGCCGTGGAGACTTCGGGTCCACGAAATCTTCCGAACCCGTAGCATCATCCCTCCATCCTCAAATCGCCGCTCTTTCACAGCAGATACAACAGGGGAAGCCACAACGAAAGTATCAAATAAACGGTAAGCTTCTTGAGGGGCTCCTTGACACAGGGGCAGACCTCTCTGTCATTGCCCAGAAATATTGGGACCCTGCATGGCCCTCTGAGGTGGCCCCCACGGTATGGGGAGTGGGAGGGAGCCAATCCTCTAGTCGTAGTACTCATTGGCTCCCCGTTTGGGACCCAGAGGAAAATCGCCAAGTAGCTCAAATTCGTCCCTGCATCCTCCCGATTCACCTCAATCTTTGGGGCAGGGACCTTCTGGCGCAAGTAGGTGCCACCTTGAATGCGCCATGACTCAACCTACCGCCCTGCCCCTCACCTGGAAGCCACATCAGATAGTTTGGGTCGAACAATGGCCGCTCCCCATAGAAAAGTTGACCGCCCTGCGCCATTTAGTACAGGACCAACTGACCGCTGGTCACCTTGAACCCTCTACTAGCCCGTACAACACACCGGTTTTTGTTATAAGGAAAAAATCTGGCAAGTGGCGTCTATTGCATGACCTTCGAGAAATTAATCGGATCATTGAACCCATGGGACCACTCCAATGTGGCACGCCCAACCCAAATTTAATCCCACGCGACTTTCAATTGGCCGTAATCGATCTTAAAGACTGTTTTTTCACGATCCCCTTACAACCCCAAGACAGGCGCTACTTCGCGTTCACAGTCCCTGTGCTTAATAATTCGCGCCCTACAGACAGATATCAATGGAAGGTGCTACCCCAGGGCATGCTCAATAGCCCGACACTTTGTCAGTTATATGTAAACACTGCCTTACAACCCTTCCGGGATAAGTATCCAGCGCTGCTGGTATATCATTACATGGACGATATTCTTATCGCCGGTAAGGAGTTGCCCGCCAATTGGCAGCAATCCCTAACTCAGCTCCTGAATGCTTATGGGCTCCAGATAGCACCGGATAAAATCCAATTACAAAGTCCCTACTTATATTTGGGTCACAAGCTTTTTTCCTCTTTTTCTATGCCTATTGTCCCCCATCTCTATTTCCCAAACCCGATTACCTATGTTCAATTACAACAATTTCTGGGGGCCATCAATTGGTTACGTCCTTATCATCGCATTACAACAGCCGATCTGCGTCCGCTCTTTCAGGCACTAACCAAAGGGCGGCACCCCTCTGATCTCATTGCTTTATCCCCTGCCCAGCTGTCTATCCTCTCAAAGCTGACTCACGTCTTTGCGGTAAAGTGGGTAGATCGAGCCGAACGTAACTCTCCACCCATACTTCTTTGCCTTTATGATACCCTACAACCCTGTGCAGTTATTGCTCAAGCCCCTTACGGCAAACCCCTCCTTCTCTTGGAATGGCTCTACCTTCCGCACTCACCTTCTACTTCAATCACGACCATGGATGATCTGCTTGCCCAACTTATCATTAAAGGCCGTCTTCGTTGTCGTGCCCTTATGGCACTCGATCCAGTCGATATTGTTGTCCCACACCCCCTCAAAAAATATGCTGCAGCCACTGCTTTTTCGGATGCTCTCCAACTCGCTCTGGCAGGCTATACTGGCTCGATTTCCTATCATTCTTACGCTGATCCCCGCTTGTATTTCGTTCAGCGGATGCCTGTCCAGCTTCTTCCCCTCCTCTCCCTGCAGCCTCTCCCAGATGCGCTTACTGTTTTCACTGACGGCGGTCCCTCCCATGGCGTTGTCTCTTGGTATTCTGATCGCTGGAATGTGAAGGTCACTGCTACCTTTTCCTCACCTTAAAGAGCTGAGTTAGCCGCCGTCCTTCTTGCTTTTGTCCTTTTTCCCTCCCAGCCCCTGAATATCATTACGGACAGTCTTTATGTAGCCAACGTCACCTCCTGCATTTCGGGAAGCTATGTTTCCCCTGTCATAGAATCTGCTCTTTTCCAGCTGTTTCTTTCACTTCAGGCCATCCTTCACGCTCGAATGCATCATTTTTTCATTGCCCATATACGCAGCCATCAACCTCTTCCCGGCTTTCTTACTGAAGGCAATGCCCGTGCTGATGCAGCCTCCCGGTCATTGTACCCTTGCTCTCTTTCCCCAATTGCAAGTCATGAACTCCACCATCAAAACGCCAAAGCTTTAGCGCAACAATTTTCCATCCCACTCTCAGACGCCCGCGCCATCGTTCAACAATGTCCCCAATGCTCACAGCATTCCTCTTTTCCCCCGACAGGCGTCAACCCCCGCGGGTTAGGTGCCAACCAACTTTGGCAAATGGATGTTACTTCTTTCCCTCCCTTCGCCCCCTGGCGCTTCCTACATGTCTCCGTTGATACGTTCTCCGGTTATTTGTGGGTTACACCACAAAAGGGTGAAAAAGCAAAGCATGTTATTAATCATTGTATTCGCTGTTTCGCTGTCATGGGCGTTCCTAATTCTTTAAAAACTGATAATGGTCCCGCGTATTGCTCTACCACTTTTGCTGAATTTTGTACCCGATGGAATATCACTCATACGTTTGGTATCCCTTATAATTCCCGCGGCCAAGCCATTGTTGAACGGGCAAATCGCACTCTTAAAGTGGGCTCAATCGTCAAAAGCAAAAAGGGGGAATTCCCTCCTCCTTACCCGATAAAGAAGAATGGCTTGCCTCCGTTTTGTTCACGCTCAATCATTTAAATTTGTCTAACGACGGCTCTCAGTTTTTGTCTCATACACAGAAACATTTTCGCCAAACAGAAATTCTGCCGGCACCGCTTGTGACTTATCAGCTGCTTCCAAGCCGTACCTGGAGCGATCCAGTACCCCTCATCACTTGGGGTCGAGGTTATGCTGCAGTCTCCACCCCGGCCGGCCCAGTGTGGGTTCCAGCTCGCTGTGTCCGCCCCTACGTGCATCAGCAACTACCCCAGAATCCGCTCGAGCATGGCATGGCATCAAGAAACCCCGAATCCAATTCCAGATTTCAATCTCCACATTACGCCGCCGATCACCAAGGTGATCACTGCCCGGCACCGGGGGCAGTGCAACCCCCCGGTGACATGGGGACAGATAAAGAGCCTGGCACAACAAGCCGAGAGAGTGATGGAGAGTCAACAACTTGAGAAAACCCCTGAGAACTATGTTGTTGCAGTGATTTCTTGCCTCTCGGCCAATTCCTGTGTGGTATTAATCGTTTTGATCCTGACGATCTTTAGCCCTTCCCCGAGTACGGCCCTTCCCCCCCCATCACCCTTAACAGATAATGTTTGGGGCCTTTTAGCCCTCTCGATTAACCAAACCAGTTTTTGTCTGTCTCAACAGGTGGCGGTGGGACAAATTTTAGGTAACGTGCCTCATCCCTATATGTCATGAGGCTTCTGAGGTTGAAGGTGCGACATGGTTCTTTCAAAGTCTGGGACCCAACACTACCATGCGAAATCTAGGCTATAAGGGCTATCATAATTGGGGGGAACAATCCACCTCTCAATCCAAGCAGACTCTACAATTACGTACTCCCTATGTAGCCAGTACAAATATCTCATGTGCCCGAATGACAAATTGTACTTTAATAAGTTGTAAAAGGTTCGGTGGGGAAAGCCTAAATTGTTCTCACTCAGTCAATGTCTCCTACCTATACAAACACATTAAGCTCCCTCTGGGGTGGTTCTGGACATGTGAAGGGTTAACATTCAATTACATCCCCGCCAATATTTCAGATGGCACGCTATGCTGTCTTAGTCGTTTGGCCATGGTATTACCCCCAAAGACTCCACTCCACCCCCGTACCTCTCGCTCTGTCGCCCTGGATGCCTCTTGTGATTCTGAGGTTCACTTGTTCTCGAAAACAGAGTCTGTAGCATTAGCCCTTTCCCTAGTAGGAATCCCAGGATTGGCTACAGGCAATAGCCTAAATATTAACAAACTTGCCTGTGCTGCAGTTAAAGCTCTTAATGCTACTTCCACCGCTATTGCCTTACTTAATGGGGAACAGGTTGAACTCCGCCATGGGGTTCTTCAGAACCGTGCTGCTATAGACTATCTTCTGCTATTGCATCATTTTGGATGTGAAAAGGTAAATAATATGTGTTGCTTTAATATCTCCGACCATTCCCACGCTATAGAAAATCAAATTGATGTTATTAAAAATCTCACCGCACAAATTCGTGTCGATCCAGACCCCTTTGCCAGTTGGTGGGATTGGCTAGCATCTCTGTTCCCTGGATGGGGATGGTTACATGCATTCATTACGTATGGACTGTTGGCATTGGCACTGTTGATTTTCCTATGCTGCACTGTCCAGTGCATCCCCTCTCTGATTAATCTCTGCTTGCGGGGCTGTCCATGGAATCAGAAACATTACCGTTATAAATAAAAACCTGAAGGAAGGGATGAAAGCTCGAGTGCTGGCAAACCACGCTCTATGGGCCTTTATCCCTCCCCCATCAAATCCCCGCTTGCGAAATTGTCCATAGTAATAGTAATATTATAACCATATGTACTTGAGAAAAACAAAGGGGGAGATGAAGGCCTTGAGCGCTGGCAAACCACGCTCTATAAACTTCTGAACCCTTGTTATCTCTCAAGGTCTAGTAGTAAGCTTAAGCACTGGAAAATCACAGGCATGCTTGTCCCTCTAGCTGTCCACGAGGAGACCATGAGGAGAGCTCTTCTTTCACCACCTATCACAATGAAGTAAACAAGCCTACTTATCACTGTCATACACGCCTTACAGCACGTTTGTACTTAATAAAAGCGGCAAGCTGGGACTTTCCCAGGTCGCCTCCTTCCGCAAGCTGTCTCCGTCTGTTTCTTCCCGACACAAACACAGTAACTATCCTGGCAAGAGTGAAAGGTGAAGGGGAGGCAACTATCACCCTGAGCTATCACCCAGCCTCTCCCCCTTTAGCTGTTCAAATTCAGAGCAACCTAATTGTTCAAATCCTAAACAGCCTGTCGGGGTGGTTAAGCACGGGAATAAATAGCCCAAGGAGGTTGTGGAATCTCCATCATTGTCTAACCTGCTCTCAAAAATCTCCAAACACCTGTCAGGGATAGTCTAGATTATATTTAGCCTGCCATGAGTGCAGGGACTGGACTATATAAGCTCTTGATGGCCCTTCCAATTCTATGATTCTAGACTCAAGGCCCTGACAGGCCCGTACACCTCTAAGGCTTAGGCTGGACCTGCATCCTCCACATAGGTTATTGCGTGAGTAAACCTCTAGTTTTGCCACATCCTTGCCAATCCAACATCCAATTTATTTTAAACAGGAGACCACTGGAAAAACTACACAGTCAATGAATTGCAATACTAAAATTTTTAGAGAAATATCAGTATTTTAATATCTATTCAAACATTTTCCAGTGTGATACTTGTCGTTTTGAGTGTTATCCTGTGGAAGGATCAAATAGGGGATTCTGGGACTGAGAGTGGAAATCAAGTAAGAGATCACTACTGTTTCTCCTCCTGTAGGTGAGGGTTACTGGCAGTGATGATGTCTGTGAAGAAAAGAACCGAGCCCGACTTTCAGATACCTGGAAGAGCTTATGGGTCTGAGCATTAAAAAACAAAACAAGATTCTTCAGTTTGGGAAAATGGGCAAATTTTATAAGGAAATCACTGATAGACAAACAGACTTTCCACAATGCCATTTTTACACGATCACTTTCCAAAGTATAGTCACATTTTAATTAAGTATCCATCTTTTCCTAGCCTCAAAGGAATTTCAGCCTGTCAAGGTCTTATAGCAAAATCATATATTATAAATATATATATACACACACACACACACACACACACACAAAAAAAAATAAAGAAAAGAATAAAGACCTAACTGTGATACTTTTTTAAAAAAATTGTCATTTGTTTCAGATAGTTCTATATAAGCATTTTATTTTACAGAGAGTGCTTTAACATTACATTTTCCTACCTGATATAAGCATATGAGACAGTGTGAAGAGGATCAAGAGTTCAGTAAGATAATTGCATAAATTGTGTCAGTACCTACTCAAGGAGGAGAAAAGGCAATGGGCACTTATGAATGTTTAATGATTTTACTCCAGGAGCTGAAAAGTCTTAATCAAAGTGCAATGCATACTTAGCGTGATCAAATAATGCATGAAGATTCAAATATTCTTTTTGAATACTAATTTGGTGTTATGTCTGGACTGTATAAGTTATCAAAAGTTTAAACACGTCAGGAGGACAAGAGCATGTAAAAGAAAGATAGGATTCAGTTAAACATTTTAGATTTCAGTTTTCAAACATGGATGTTATCCTAAATCCTGATATTAAAGTGTCTACATACTTTCACCAAATATCCAGAGTCTGCCTGAAGAATATCATTTGGGAAGTGTACTTTCAGAAAGGTTATATAAATACATTCTACACACAATCTAAAGCAAAACATTTTCATTACTGCATAAACATAGCTTGCTAGTATGCACATAAAATATGTTTAGGTTTGAGGAAGTCAGAACCGTGAACCCTAATTACTGGTCCTTTACGTCAATGACAAAAGCTGCCATGTTTATATCACATGAGAGCAATGCCAATCTTGAAGATACATACATAGTGAAAGGCTTTTATTTTGTTTATATAGATACATCCACACATGCATATACATCCATAAATATATAGATGTATGGACACAAATAATATAAACACAGATAGTATACATATAGTATACACACAAATATATGTAAGCTCATATATATTGATCACAATTCAAAAGTTAATTTGACAGCACATCTAGTGATGGAATTTCTATGTTAAGCTTCATAATTCAATGTTCAGCAATTTCTGTATGGAAGTTATTGTTAATAAAAGCATACAGCTAATCCAGTTGGTTGCAATTTACATAAGCCTTGCTTTGTTTATATAGAATATAGCACTGAATGTTGTTGAGGGGACCCAATGTATGGTACAGTAGCCTGTATTAGAGCATTGAAGGTGCTTAATGTTTTATTATGAAAGGTGCTTTATTAATTAGCCTCATTTGCGTACCCATAGGAGGAGGATCAGGAAGTGAGAAATCTGCTATATACTCAAATAAGTCTTATGCATCTCATTAAAATATGGGAGATTCCTATGTAACAGGGGAGCAGTTTAAGAGCCCATCTTAGAAATGTGAAGCTCCTCTTTGAGTCATCCCAATCTCAGGTGCTAGAAGCATGCATGAAGATGCAAATTAATTACTACTGACTTAAACTGGCAAATGGATCTTGTTAGCTAGGATACATGAGAGGTGGGAGCATTTCTCTGGGATATAAGTGGGAAGAAATATATTGCTGTATTAGTATGATATTCCAGGGTGCAATTCAGACTAGTAAGGGGCTGTGTCAGCCCTGCCCTGCAACCTGGGGTGCCTCACATTGCTTTGCTGTTGTAGCTTCCAACTTGTGTCAATCACAAACGGACTGCCAACATGTATCTATACACAGACACTCTGTGTGACCTGCATTACTAATCAAGCAGCTCTGACCCTAGCTCTAACCTCAGAACACCAATAACAGACTGGCTTCTATCAGCCTTAGTTATCACATGCAGGGTGACCCCAGCACACTCCCAGTCCTGGATTGTCCCCCCAAAACATGCATTCTTCACCGTCCAGCCCTCTCCTGGACAGTGCAGATATATTGGGTCTGTTGCCCCTCTAACAATATTTAACAATTTGTTACTTTAAATGGAATTGCCTACAGAGTTCACAACACTGGACTGGTTTTGATTAAAGAATAAAAGAAGTTTATTTACCTACAAAGAGATAGATGTTAAGCATTTGCAAGTAATGAGTCAGAAATGGTTACAAGGGAAAGAAAGATAAAACACTTTCTAAACTTACCAAACCAGACTTGGTTCAAAGTAAAGTCCCTTACTATATGTTTCAAGTTGCTGGACATTGCTGACCAAAGTCTCAGGCCAGGCTCTGTTCCCAAAGTCCAATGGCTGTTTCCCTTATTGTCTTAGGTGAGATGAAAGATGGGTAGGGAGACAGAACTGGGGTGGTTTGGGCCATCATTTTTAATCATTTTAATCATTTTAATCATTTTTAATCATTTTAATCATTTTTAAATCATGTTTTTAAAAGAATTTTCCTGAGACTGACCCCTAGTTAAAGTTCTTTGCAGCTGACAGCAAGGAAACATGAACACTGGTGGCAGGAGGAGGTTTCATGCTGTTTATTTTTACCAGTGTATGTTGAAATGCAGATTTTCTTTGTCTTCTTTCTTCCCCCTCTTCCTGTTTGAGGATTCTGTTTACAGATTATATGCAAATTGAGGTAAACATACATCTCATTGTTTAAGACAGGGCTGTTTGACCAGTTCTAATCAGAACTGAGAGTTTGAACATGTGTCATTATCATCCAGGGGGGATTTCAGAACTTAAACACATAATTTTGCTCCATACATTTCAGCATGATCTTATTGGCCAGTGAGTTATTAGTCTTCAAATAATATCTCACATGACATATGTTGTACAAAAATTATTACACGAAGGTGTAGAGTGTGAATACAGGGGTGCATTCAGTCACAGCTTGTTATGTAGAGATTCTTAGATTGTAAATTTTAACCAATGGCAAGAACACCTCTAGCCCAGATTAGGGCTTTTTATATTATTATGTTTAAATCCAAATAAAGAATGAAATCATTTTATATTTTGATATGTGAGATTATAGGATCAACATTTTGACTCACTCCCAGATACACTGTTCAAGATCCAGTAACATCCTGGTGTGATTGGTACCGTTTTGTGGTTGGTGTGGGTTGTTTTTTTTTTTTTATTGTAACTGTTAAGAAAATGATTGTTAGGAAAATGTAACTTAGAATGTTGTAGTATAAAATAACCTCAGACTTATAATCTCACTCCCTGTATATGTACTATTGACCCCTAGTTTAACATGCATTTTAAACTTGCATTCACCCTGTCACAGATGTGCAGGCATCAGTGTCTAAGCACCCCTAAGTGTTTTGAACCTCCTGTTTACCAGACATGTAAATGAAATAAATTAAGACCAACAATGGATGTAATAGCCATTAAGTGTTCCCACTTGTGTAAGTGGATTGAAAGTCCCCCCTCCCTTATCAACACAGGGGTATAAAATATCTACACACATGTATTGAGTTGAGCCAGTTGTTTGGGTGATAACCCCTTCTGACTCCTTATTGCTTGCAATAAATCTTGTTTTTCCAGAAGTCTACTGAGTTATGCCTGTCCTTTGAGGTGTATTGGACTGAACTCCAAAGGAAATAAGCAGTTTTTGCAACATAACTACTTCAATGGATATTCTATACACATAAAATGGTTCAAACCTGAAACATGGATCATTATGAAATCTCAGCTAACGAGGACATCCCAGCCCCACACAGAGGAAGGCACTCGGGGATAAATGGTCACTACAGTGCAGTGCCTGCCAATGACAAACCCAGAGAGGTAACTAATTTCAAACTGAACAGCTCATCATGTTAAAAAGGAGACTTTTAAATCCAGGGAGGTTCTTTGATGGTTAAAGACCACATTCAAGCACTCTTCCCAAAACACAAATTCTTAACAAACCTGCACCAGAATCATTCTAAGGGAGAGCAGCAGGGAGAGGCCAAAATACATATTTTTAAGAAAGTAATTGTGGGGATGCACCTAATTAAGTTGCCTGATGCAAAAATACTTCTGAATGATGTACAGCCTCCATAAAAGCTCATTCCATATCTCAATCATTGTGTACAAGACATATGGGAAGGGGAAGCTTATTATTTCTCCATGGTCAAATAGAGTGAGGTCATCTATGCAATTATTTTTAATAGAGCAGGATTATGCAGTTCATTTTAATTGATGATGGGGACTAGGGAGGATGCAAGATAAATCACTTAAACCCCTCCCCCACCACCCCTATATAATGCTCTCTCCTCACATGATTTTATTATGGTGAGCCTATTCCCTGCTAAAGACATACTGTATAAATCTATAGGGGACATAGGGGAGGTGAAGGAGGAAACCCACCCCTGTCATCATTTAATGCACCCAAGACCAACAAAACGCAGGGGCAGAGAATTATTTCATAAACTTCAGGACATTAATGTTCCTCTTTTTTTACTTTACTGCAATATTATATGTTTACTATTAAAAATAATTTGTCCTTTACTCCAAGGGAATTACTGCCAGTTTCCTGGCATAATTACTGCAATTAATGTGCGATATTTTTTATTATCTGGTTCTATTGAAAATGATCCTGTCCTACATGTTATTAGGCACCATAGGAATTTAATTTTTTTAAAAAAACTATGTGTGCAGCACTGGTGGTAATTGAACCAGAAAGATTGCCATTTATCCATTTTCTAAGGCCCTTTAAAAAGGTCTCTGAAGGCATTTCAATGTTACAATTGTAAGACTACAGTATTATTATAACAGTCAAAACCCTATGCTTTGAGCATTCTTTAAAAAAAATTAATAAAAATATTTTTTAAAAAAATTCTTCCTCCAATATAAGGCTGGCTTTGAGCCAAAAGTGGTGAAATAGAATTGGTGAACATAGGTTCTCAAACGTTTCAGTAAAGCTCATACATTTATAGAGAAGAAGGTAAGTCATACAAACTATCAAATAACATCCCTGAGGCAGCTACAGCAAACACTGACATGGAGAAGTAATAATGAGAAAGCATTTAACAAATCTTTAGTTCTGTTTTGATGCAGTTTAACAGCTGGAAACAAAGAGTCAGCAGCATGGTCTCCATAAGCCATCAGAAACTACTTTGAAAGAAACTCTGCCTCAGAAACATTTGCTAGGTGGGAAATGGCTGTTCTTTGTATGAATAACCAGATTCACATGCAAACAAGGGTTTTATTCAGGAACAAGAGTATGTGCCATTTGAAATTTGTTACTTTCCAGTTTTAAAAGTCTCAACCATCTGTTCAGAAGCAAGAATTATACCATGTAACCAGTCACTTCTCTGAATAGTCAAAGTCTGTCCTGGGCTGAAAATTATCCATCCAAATTATTCAGCATATACTCACAAATACTGATCACATTAGCAGACATCAAGAATGATTTACAAAGAGATGAGGGAGGGGCAAGGAAAGGACTAAATTCAGAGGGAAAAATACTTCTAGTGAAAAATTTAACCTACTCTAAACTCTACAGACCTGACCTGGGTTTGAACAAGCAACCTAGTAACAAAAACTTCTGTATATTATAACATTATGAGTCCCCCGAAGCATCTTCTCCTCAGGAACACTGGATAGGAGTTAGCAGTGGGGGTTCTGGGTTTTGTGTATGTGGTGTTTCTGATACAGTTTCATCAAAAATTCATTGAACTATGACAATCATCAAAATTGACAGCAAACTGAAAAAAAATCACATAAGACTGGTTACTGAACTACCTTCTCCCTCTTATAGGTCACTGTGCCCAAACAAGGTTAAGCATTATTTCCAGTGCATTGTGCCAAAACTGGTATTGCTGCTGCCTGTATTAGGAGGGTGGTGAAGCATTGGAATGGGTTACCTAGGAAGGTGGTAGAATCTCCTTCCTTAGAGGTTTTTAAGGTCAGGCTTGACAAAGCCCTGGCTGGGATGATTTAGTTGGGGATTGGTCCTGTTTTAAGCAGGGGGTTGGACTAGGTGACCTCCTGAGGTCCCTTCCAACCTTGATATTCTATGATTTTATGATTCTATGATCCCTGAGACGGAGACAGGACCTCAAGGCAGGACCAGATGATCATCTCAGGTAAGATGATAGTTAAATCCCTCACCCTCTCTTCACCTTATCATTGTGTGGTGGAGCAAGCAGTCACTAGAGGAGATTAGGTACATGTAGGTGAATATATTCCCTGCTAAAGATGACCCTTGTGGGGTGAATGGCCTACCCTCAGTCACTTGCTCTGAATCACACAGACAGCAACAAGACTATGCCACTTAGGCAGGCAGCCCTGATCTAGTCTGAGAACTGCCTTCTTGGGTTGCTAGGCAGATTAGCTGATTGACAGCACCTATCTTTTCCTGCTTAAACACAAAAAAGCACCAAAATCAGAGTGAGGAGGGGAACAAGAAGGGTTCACAAAATGGATGCCTAGTTGTCCTTTAAAGAATCCAAGATGGCCTTAAGATTTGTACCTCTACAAAGTGATTTGCCTAAGGTCATCCAGCAGGCCAGTGGGAGCCCCAGTCCAGTTCTCTCTCCACACCGTCTGTCTCCATAACATTATCAGATAGTAGTAGTGCTGTGCTCAGTTATGTAGGATAGATACCCAACACCTATCTCATTCTCCTTACGCCAATGAAAGGTCAGAGTTGTCTGCCTAGCAGGGCGTAACAGAAGTGACTCAAATGGATATGTAGAGACCCGTTAGAGACATCTTTAGAGTGCTACTGGTTTCCAACATTAGTCCCCAGTGTCCTGACAGAGGTTGGCAGCTAAGATGGTAAATACCGAGCAGAGAGTAGCTCTGGGGATTAGTCTTAAGAAAATGTGAAGAGACTGGGATAACTCTCATAATATTAGCCCACTTACTTTTTCCTCTGCAGAAGATTGAAAACCAGTTATGATGTGAATATCTCCAACCAACCAGGTAAGATACATTGCTATTCATATTGCTGCTTCCCTGTTAGGAGACAACATCTTGTCCTTGCACTCACTGTTTTTTGATGTATTGGCTCCTTGACCCTGATACTCTCAGAAATGATGGAATTTGTTGGTGCTGAAATAATGTCAGAAGTGATTCCTCTAGAAATTAAGAAATATATTTCTGCTCAATAAATAAGTAGGGAATAGCCATAAGGAGCTTTTATTATCTGTTCACCTCTACTGAAGCTTTTAGCTTCTGTCACTACACAAATGCTCAATTGTTTATATCTTGAAATGGGAATCAATTATTAACAGATCTGGTCAACAATGAAGAGTTTTTTTCATGACAAATTGCCCCATAAGTTATATCCCATAGTCCACTGTGCTGCTATTTTGTACTTTAGAGGACAAGAAGGACAGATAATACATCAATTTCAATGCAATTTTGTTGCCTGTTTATGGAAAGCTGTATTTATTCTCTGGGACCAAACTTACTTTACCATCTTTTTAAGACAGAGAACATAATGAAAACATCTGTCTTTGGTCTCTGCTAAGCCTGTAATATTGAATATCAGCAGGATCATAATTCTCCACCCATTCATCAATCATATGGCTGTTCCCTGCATACACATCTGCTTCCCAAACAATCTATTTATGCTACCTACAAGGCACAGTACTTCTTTTAACCAAATATAGGTCTAATTTTACAGTGGGTTTATTTACACAGTTTCCATTTCCTTCCATTAAGTACTTTTACTGTATGCCGTGATCCCTCTTTATAGTGCTCATCATCTGGATGCTTTTAGTTTTTCATTCCTCAGTTCCATTAAAACCCTGAAAACATTTTTTCTCTTTCCAACAACCACCTCACCATGACATCTCAAATGTTTGACTTCCTAGAGAAGTGGGACACACATTGGGTTATAGCCTGAGTGATTTCAATGCTTAATTGCAATAGCTGGGGCTCTGCTCATTATTTTATTTTTTTAAAAAGTGATATTATAAAGATCTGGCTATTGGATCTGTGTCCTATGCTGTACCATGAATAAATTTAGCACTACTAAGCTGTGTATCAGATTCATTAACCATATGCTGCCAAAAACTAATGGAGAGCATTGTTTAGCTTAAGTGCTAGGGGCTTGTTGTTTTTCAAGTCAATGGATCCAAATTTTATCCTCAGAGCCACCAGGAAGTTGTTAGTGTTTAGCTTAGTGATAAGTCAAGTGTGAAGGGCCTTATCAGAAACTGCAGCTTCATAAAATGTTGATTCATGTAGAGTTAATTTTACAAGATGCACTCTTGCTTACATCACAGCCGGAACTGGTATTGCTTCCTAGTAGAATACTAGAAAATATCCTTAACATGATGATCACATAGTTATGTGATAACTGAGCTTTTCGACTTTTTATATGTACCAACTGCCCCTTATTAGAAAAGCTTCATTAAAATAATAAAATAAAATGTTTCTCTTCCTCCCCCTCACGCCCTGACCATCCTTTCTGCTTTGAACATTTAGACATAGGCACCCTGTAATTTTCTGATTCTGGAATCATGGAATTTAGCATAGAATCCTCTCCTTGTTCCGGAAATTCAATTCAAAATCTAAACTTCCATAAATATACAGATACCTAAAATAAAAATAATTTTAAAAATAAGTTGTTCTAGCCTTTACGGTTGTGGAAAAAAGCTATCATGAACTAACTGTAAACTGTAGAATTCTTAACTTCATGAATCTGTAGAGCACCCGGAGAAAATAGCTCTGAGAGGCGCATAAAGTGTCCTGTTAATCTCTACTGGGTACAAATACTTAAACGCAATGTTGACAACGTAATGACTTTGAGGCCTATGTAAGTGGCTACTTGGGAATTCCTCTGGCATAGATGCCCTGGTTTAGGGACATGTCAAAGGTAAAGCTTAAAGAAAGAAGGCATGCTGGAATGCTTCTATATTCCTGCAGTCCTTGGGTAGATACCTGGCTTCTTTATCTCAGTATGTGATGAAACTTCATTATAAGTTTTATTTAAACTCTTCATATTCTTGAATATATCCTAACAGGATCTCCAGCTATGAGTGTCATTCAAATCTGAAATCAGCCTATTTATTCATCCCCTTACACACAGGCATGTTCTTTAATTAACCACTACAGAGCTTTGATGCCTCCAAACATTTAGGTTATTTATGTATATGAATCTGCGTAGGATAATTTGTATTTCTATTTCTCTTCCTGACATTTAACTGACTCGTTCTTCACAACACACATTTCTCATTGGCTACAGATGACAAAGGCAATTTAGAACAATTTACAGATTAACCACAAACACAACCAAACATGAAGTCAGTCTGGATGCAGATCGACACATTATTAAATATCTGTAGTCTATAATATGTTTAAATTAGCTAACTTGTTTCAATTCATTAATTTTTCAATTAATAAATTGTACACCTACTTTAGCAAAGCCTGTTAGCTTTTAACTGTAGCTCAATGTTGCCCTCCTGTGGGCTGAAAAATGGCAAGGCTGTTGTGTTTATTTAAGGCATTCTATATAGTACATTCTAGGGTGACCAGACAGCAAATGTGAAAAATCGGGATGGGGTGAAGGGTAACAGGCGGCTATATAAGACAAAGTCCAGAATATCGGGACTGTCCCTATAAAATGGAATCATCTGGTCACCCTATTTGAACTTCAGATTTACACCTCAGGAACGAAGGTTGCTGTGAAATGTTTGTAACTCTGAACAAATGTTATGGTTTTTCTTTCAAAAGTTTACAACTGAACATTGATTTAATACAGATTTGAAACTATACTATGGAGAAGAAAAATGCTGCTTTTAACTATTTTAATTTAAATGAAACAATCACACAAAGTTTCCTTACCTTGTCAAACAAAAAAATTAACTTTTCACTTTTTTTGTTTTTAGTAGTTGATGTTTAGCACAGTAAATATCGTATTTGGCTGGGTTTTTCCTTCTTCTCTCAACTGCTGCCGGATAGCGTACTTCCGGTTCCAAATGAAATGTGTGGTTGACCAGTCAGTTCATAACGCTGGTGTTCATAACTCTGAGGTTCTACTGTAATGTTAACCAGAGAGGTAAACTCTCTTTCTGTGTAATGGTCACTGTTGATGATTTCAGTCACTGTAATTCTAATCTTTACCTCATGTTAGTTTTTAGTGATTAGATGCATTTTCACTTTTAATTTGATGATGTCCTTTCTGAATATGTTGGTAGCACATTCACAAGTTAAAATCAATGAGCTGGGTTGGGTGAATTTGGGGGTCATTTTAATTATAAGCCCATGAGAGAGCTAAATGTAGTGATATTTAGTAAAACTTGTAAGCATGCGTAACAGGCCCAGTCTAGTCGCTGGCAGGCGGGAGATTAATTCTAATCATGCTTCCTTGTTCCCCTCACCCACTCCTGCTTGTGCCCAGTGGTAGGTAAAGAGGCAGGACTTGAGAATACAAGTAACCAGCTTTCCTAGCAGAATGAGTGCTTTGGAGACAAAGTAGATAACACTTTTGGAATTATGAAGACTCCACAGCCACTCTCTACACAGCTGAGGCAATAGTCAGAAAACAAGAAGAGGGCAGAGAGTCTCGGCTAAATAGGAGCAGTTTGCGCTTCTTTGTTGTATATGTTGCACACTGATGAGCTAGAGGCCGGATAGCTGTGAGGAGGAGAGGATACCAAAAGATTTCTCTTGATTAATCCTCTAATTGCTAGGGAGGCAGCTCTTGGCCTACCCATGTTTTGCAGTAGCAGAGACAAGGATCTGGAGGAACAACTGACTCACACTAGACACAGCCAAGACCCACAGGATGTTAGTGAAAGGAGAAAAATCAGGGGGAAAAAACCCAGAGCACTAAGCTACCCTCCTATATTTCAAACTGGAACAAATGCTCGGGTTCTACTGGGCTCATTAGTACCCAGAATGCCTATGCAGACTGGTGCCTCCTTCCACTTGCAGCTTGCAACCTTGCAGATTAAAGAATTAATCTTTCATGGGGCAGCCTGTCCTGCCACAATGAGCCACATACTTGTCATTGCCAGACTTGATTGCGTGACTCACTGCATCTGCAGATGAAGGTGGAATGACAGAGGCTCCTGCATATATAGAATATGGTATCTCTCCTGTGGAGCTGAGCATGAATACGTCTTTCCAGTGCACAGTACTCTCACTCTGCAGTTCAAACAGAGCTTTTTTGAATGTGAAAAAGGTAAAACACAGAATACTCTGTGAAGCTCAGTCTGTAAGTTATCTATGCAATGATTGCTCACCATAATGATGAAAAATGCATATATAGATAGGGAGAGAATTGAAGCTCATCTTCTTTGTCTTTCTTACAATAGAAAGTACCCAAATAAATCAGACCTAGATGGTATTATTATAATATTATGAAAGACTTTAGATAGAAAGAGTACAGTGAGCACAGGGTCAAGAGGAAACTGCACACTAGCAGATGCAGTTAGGTGGGGTCACAGAGTAAGTACAGTTGGTACAGGAAAGTATTGGTTCAGAAAAAAAATCACTTAGCTTTCTTCAGTCCTGGTGGAGGATGCAATCCAGTAGCCTCTCCAGATGGATGGGTGAGTAAGTCAATAAGAGAACAGGTTTTTACTCTAATTATATTTCACTGCAAATAAGATTCAGAAAACTGCAAGCACTATGCTTGTGAATATTCATGACATTCTGTGGAAGTCTACAGCACATATAAAAACCAACCAACCCACCCGTTATAAACAAGTATAGTTATATGTTTTGTTCCCACATGTAACCCAATCTATAGATTATGTATTAATTCTGTAGATATTTAGGAATTCTCAGTTATCACTCTGAAGTTTGACAGGTTCTTGTCCCAAGATCAGGTTCAGTATTATTAAAATTACTATTTAGCTGGAAACCTTGCTGCACACAGCTGCAACACTTGTACTTTAGGAACCCTTCTATATTAACAATAATTTAATAGATTTAGCAAAGTCACAAACACTCTAGTTTAACTCAAAGTAGATAAGGTAATAGACTCTACAGCTGAACATCCATATACTGACACCATCCATTGCAAAACAACCTGAAACACTACCGATTATCATCCTCATCACCATCACCTTCCACGTCATCGCCACTGGCCATCATTCTGGCATCTCCCAAGGGCTACATCTCTCTCTCTTCTCTCCTGCACACAGCCTGGGATACTACTTTTATGATATGTACACTGACATCACTATGTCTAAAGCATATTCAGTAGAGGTTTCTCTCCTCTTCCTTATTTGTATTTCCTCACCCATCTAATGTTGAGTTACCCTTTTCCTATAGGTTAGTATATTAATGATCTCAATTTATCATATATGTCAATTTGTTGCCATGGCACTCTTGTGGTTAGACAGCTTCAGATGTTCTATCCTAAAATGTCCAAAAGTTGGTGTTAGCTCATGTTCCTGTGGTTGGCTAGTGTCATTGTGGACAAACTTCCCCCTTAAACACTTTATTGCCAGCACCCTAAAACTTAGGGGTGAACATTAGGCTATCTGTGCCAAAGTACCTAGGCCTCAAGCCTTATGCTAACTGCTGAAGCCAATGTCTTACAGGATACTACTGATGAATAAAATAAATGCTAAAGCTAGTTCTGCAGAATACAAGTGGTGTGTTCTACATGTAACAACTCCAAGAAGAATATGAGTTAAATTTTTAAGCCCTGGTTAGAGACAGGACAAAGGCAAAACAACAGAAATGAAGAGCCCTGAACTTTGGGAAAGTTCATATCTGAATCTAGAAATGAACTTTGGGTCTGACCAATGATGAGCCCAAACAAAAAAAAATCCACATCCAAACCACCTCAAATGTGGGGAAGCTGAGATCTGACATTTGTGGCTTGAGCCCATGTCTAGTTACTATGGAGTCAAAGGCTTTTTTCTGAAGAAAATTGAGTGCTAATAACCAAGGGAAGATCCAAGTACAAACAAGGACATATGGAGAGAGGTCCAGAAAAAACATCTGGAAGCAGTTGTGAGATGTGGTCAGACATTTTAGTGCCAAAGAGGAAACAATATAATGGCAAGGGAGTTCTCCCCCCGGCCCAAAAAATGCAAAGAGCATCAGTAAAGGAACTGTGTAGAATGAAAGGTTAGTAACAGAACGAAAGTACATGCATGGATAGGGAACATCTGCTTTAAGAAGCCATTTGGAAAGCAATTATGCAATAGCAGGGGAAAAGACAGCAGTTTAGTTTGTAGTAGGTCATGGTCAGCCTGCTCATTAAATGGCAATCATCATACGTATATGCCTGCCTAACTGTCCCATAAGAGGACTCTTCATTTCTTAGCAAGGAGCAACTCAATTTTATAACCCACCCGCTACTCTTAATTGGTAAACTGTATTTCACTTGTGGAGCTATGAAATCCTGAGCATCACAATGAATATGTTAATGAGGCTTCAGGATAACGTAAGAATTTCAAAATAATTTGAAGTCAACAGAGATCCATGTTTTACACGAATAGGAAGAATGACACAGTTACATTTAAATGAGTTCCAGAGACACCTAAGTTGATTTCTAAAGACAGGAACTGAAAGGTTTGAGGGAAATGGTGAAGCTAAGACAAGTTTTTAAAGTGACATCCTGTATTAAATAATTCCTGACAGTTCCTAAAAATACAAGTGCTGTTTCACTGTATGACATGATCATTAATCAGTCCTTAGTGCAGAGAGCTAAATTCTGGACTAGTGCAATTTCCTTAATTTTGGCTGAATTGAAACTGTTTACACTAGCTCTGAATTTAGCTGAGTCTCCTTCTTGATATGCAATCCAAAATGTTACCAAAATGGAGAGTAAAGAGATCTACTGATTCTGCACAGTATACTTTTTAACATTATTTAATTTAATTTGCTGTACATTTAAATGCAATTACAGCACATACAGAGGATAGAAAAAGTAGACTTCTCAATCCTGAGAAACGGGGACAGAAATGTAGAGATGCTTCATTTGTTCCAAGATCTAGGGGGAGAAGATTGGGAAGAAAAGGGAGACTCACGGGATTCTCCTCCTCTTAGTTTTTTGCTTCCCTGTTTGTGCACCACTAAGCTATGAAGAAAGCCTGATGGCTCACTCTTTCGCCTCCAGATTTAATATACCAGGCCAGTATCGCGTGTTTTATGTGAACAGGGATAATGTTCTTGTCACATTCTGGAATGCAGCCCAGACCACTGAGGGGTTGTGTCACCACTGTCCCATAACTCTGGGTACCTCACAGTGCTTTTCTGCTGTAGCTCCTAACCTGGGCCACGCACAGCAAGCCTAAATATGTGTCTCTAGCTGCGGCCCTGACCCCTGCATCTTGCCAGTGATATACCAATCACACTCAGCCTTCTACCAGCCTTGGTTACTACACATACTCACACACTCAGTCCTGGATTTCCCCAAAAACCTGTATTCTCCAATGTCCAGCCCTCTCCTGGCCAGTTCAGACCTGTAAAGAGTCAATATTCAAAGGCTGAGTTACCAAACAGTTCAGTTTAAACACAGCAGTGGATTCAAAAAATAAAGAAAGTTTACTAACAAAACAAGATAGACAGTACTTGAATTTACTTAAAACCCTAAGAAAGTTAGAAATGGTTATAAGCAAATAAAAGTGAAAACACATCTAGAAATCTAAAACTTAATCTAGTAAATTTTGGTTCAGGGTTTTGTTTCAGATGGCCTCTCTCACCCCCATCTTCCAGCAACATAGTGAGTGGCCCTTCCCTTGGTCAGATTCTGACACCATTTTCTTTTTTAGGTGGAAGAGAATTTGGCATCCTCTGCCCCTCTTTTATAGCCAGTGAACCTTTGACATGGAGTCTTCTGAAGCTACCCTTCAAAGTAAAGTTTACTCAAGCAGTAATGAATGCAACATAGGATTCAGTGGCGAAGGATGTTCCATGCTCTTTTTCCCCCAACTTGGGTTTGTTAAATGCAAATCATTCTTTTCCTGCTACCTACTCCCCATGCTGTTTGGAGGATCTGTTTATTACTTATGTATACTGAGGTAAACACACAGTCCTTTGTTTAGGATAGGCCTGTTTTGCAACTTTTACCTAGGCAAGGCTGTTTGGTTTTGAACATGTACTAAAATCATATAGGGGGAATTCATAACTTTACATATAATGTTGCTACATGCATTTCACCAAGATATTATTGACCAGCAAGTTATTAGTTTTTAGATAATACCTCACAAGTCATATTTTATATGAACATTATTGCAGTGGTGTGTAGGGTGTGAGTACAGGGGTGTTTTCGGTACTAGTTCTGTACATGTCTTTAATCTGAGGTTCCTTTACAAACACTACGAATACAGAACACAGAAGCCAAGTCTACTTAGTCCCCTCACACAGAAGTTAAAGACTCAATAGAAACCCATTGTCCACACACACACACAAGCTAGTACTTCCACTGAATGTGCTTTTCACTGTCTGTCAAGATGCTTAATGGCACAGAGCACATTTTCTGCCCTTTTGTGACCCTGCTGGAAGTCAGTTTGCTGGTTCTGAAGCTTCGCAACATCAGCTCAGCTCCCCAGTTAAAAAGCCATATCTGAAGTGCCTATATCCAAATTACAGTTAAGAGAGCATTTAAAATGTGTACATTAATTTATATTTAAGAGCAACCTTCCTTGGTTGGTAGATATTTTGCATATGTGTATGCACTGGAATTCTGAGCAGAGACGTACTGCAGGGACTTAACTACAAGGCTGGAACTGATGAGTAAGCAGCTCTTTCATTAGCAGCTGTACAGCACTTGATTTAGAGGTTTCATTCACTTGGAGCCTAGGAACATCTATTGTGCCTGATGCTATAAATGTGGGCAATTACTAAAAACTGAAACATGACATTTTCATTGTTGGCTTCTAGTCTTGTCATTCGGGACCAATGGAGTTGAAAGAATGATACGAGACACTGATTCTCTAACAGCGGTGCAGTAGACATTCCCATTCCATTTCTTTCCTTTTCAGTGAAATAACTAGGTAGTGTCAGAGGTTAGCAGAACATGAAAACAAAAATGGGTCACGTCTCATTTTGGCTCTACAAGCGCTCTCTCTCCACCCCCTCTACCCTCTGCCCCAATGATGAAATCCTGCCCAATTCTAACAACCTGGAAGAGAGGATATAATGCAGTTTGTTCTAAATTCACACAAGGCCAGGATTGGTCTCTTTTTAGATTAAATGTATCAGGGCTTACAGTACACTAAATAAGGCTGTATTGTAGTGTAGACCATTAGAATTGATCAGGATTTTTTTTTAAACAAATTCCCAATATATCAATATGTCACAACTGCAAGTTTTCACAGACCCATACCAGATTCAATTAAACTTTCATCAGGAAAGGTTTCTCAGGACTAGGATGAAATTTCTGGTCCCATTCAGAGAGAGGCAGAGACAGAGAGAACATTCAGCTCACCCCAGAATAGCCGGGTGATGAGGGCACTCACCTAGGATGGGGGAGAGCCAGGTTGAAGTCTCTGCTCTGCATGATTAAGGCCAGGATTGTGAACTTGGGTGTCCCAGTTCCCAGGTGAGTGCCCTAACCCCAGGCTGTTGGCTGCTCTGGGGTGGGTTTTTGCTCTTCTCCTTCCCCCGATACCCTTTTCAGGGGTGAATGGGTCTCTCACACGTTTTGCACAAAAATATTTGAAAGGTCTCACTTTCATCTTAATGAAGAACAGGAAAATGTTGGAAGTCTCAACATTTTACAGGAAGGAAAAACCATTTCCTTCCCAACTCTATTGATTACAATGACTGCACATTATAAAACAAACAGAGCATAATGTTGGTGTAAGAGAAGCGTAGAAACTTGTGGTATTTGTTCAATAGAGTGGTGATATGCCACACATAAAAGCAGACAGCAGACCCTTTGTGCAGCTGCTAGCTGTCTCCAGTGCCTGGTTGCCCTCCTAAAGGAACATTTCTCCCAGCATGCCTTTTGGGAGATCACTATTTATAGTGGCCTGAGCCAAACAGATACAGCTCTATTGTAATGAGTTTGTAAATTGTTGCTGCATCTCTCACAGGTATGTTTTTCATATTTCAGTCAGACCCAGTTTGTACACATCAGAACTTGTTTACATTATTTATGGGTCCCAATGTAATGAAAGCTTGACGTGAGGGAAAACCCTTACACACAAAAATGTTTCAGAGAGGTTATATAGGAAAAACAGTGTCTGAAATCTGATAGCCTAAACAGCTGTCTACTCCAGAAAGATGGAGAAAATGCAGTGTTAAAAGATGGGTTAAAAATCAGTCTTTCATACTAATTTTTCTAGTATGAAAGATGGCTGCATATCTTCCCTGCAAGTATAAATTAATATTGTTTAAGTACCTCAGACAGATATACAGCTTTACTTTCCACAGCACAATGATTTCTAGTCATTAGCGTTTTTATTATTGTAGCACATTGGGGCCCCATTGTGGTAGGTGCTGTACAAATAGTGGCCAAGAACAGGAAAAGAAGTAGGTGTAGTGCATAGAGCACTGGACTGGGCTTCAGGACATGTGGGTTCTGTTCCTGGCTACCACTGACCTACTTGGACATGTGACTTCATGTCTCAGGTTCCCAACTGTAATAAATAAATAAATAAATAAATAAAATAAAAATGCAAATAATGATACTTGGAGAAGCACTAAGTTCTACAGATGAAAAGTGCTGTATGAGAGAGAAGTATTACACTGGTCTACAATTTTTTTAGAAGTCTGCTTCAGAGATAAAATGTGATATTTTATATGTATTTTGATGTGCTGAATTCAAATATGACAATTAAAACAACTGATTGGCTACTGTTTCTAAG
Source organism: Dermatemys mawii (assembly GCA_007922305.1). Classification (NCBI taxonomy): domain Eukaryota; kingdom Metazoa; phylum Chordata; order Testudines; family Dermatemydidae; genus Dermatemys; species Dermatemys mawii. Next base: position 17,697,944 of record ML677363.1, read on the forward strand.
ATACTTAAGTTTTTACATTTTATGTCTATGTATATTGTGTAGACAGTAGAGTTTTAATCATAAATTGTAAACCTAGGTCTTTTCATGTGTTTATGGTTGCTTTACATGATATTTCACCTGTCCTGTTTATGTAACACTTTAAAAATCAGCAAAAGGGTTATATAAATAAAATGTATATGAAAAAAAAGGCAAAAAACTATTATGTACATGGTTTAGTCCTATTCAGTGTCTACTCGGCGCTTCTTGGCTTGTCTCTTGTATTCATTAAATGGAGCATCTCTTGTCACTGTCCAGCAATAGTCTGCAAGCATTGATGGGCTCCATTTGCCCTGATAGCGTTTCTCCATTGTTGCAATGTCCTGGTGAAATCGCTCGCCGTGCTCGTCGCTCACTACTCCGCAGTTCGGTGGAAAAAGAAATCTAGATGAGAGTGCAAAAAATGTATCTTTAGTGACATGTTGCAACCAAGGCTTTGGTATGCCTTGAGGAGGTTTTCCACCAACAACCTGTAGTCGTCTGCCTTGTTGTTTCTGAGAAAATGTATCGCCACTGACTGGAAGGCTTTCCATGCCGTCTTTTCCTTGCCACGCAGTGCATGGTCAAATGCATCATCTCGAAGAAGTTCACGAATCTGAAGACCAACAAAGACACCTTCCTTTATCTTAGCTTCACTTAACCTTGGACATTTTCCATGGAGGTACTTGAAAGCTGCTTGTGTTTTGTCAATGGCCTTGACAAAGTTCTTCATCAGACCCAGCTTGATGTGTAAGGGTGGTAACAAAATCTTCCTTGATTCAACAAGTGGTGGATGCTGAACACTTTTCCTCCCAGGCTCCAATGACTGTCGGAGTGGCCAATCTTTCTTGATGTAGTGGGAATCTCTTGCACGACTATCCCATTCGCAGAGAAAAACAGCAGTACTTTGTGTATCCAGTCTGCAGACTAAGCAAGAGAGCAACAACCTTCAAATCGCCACAAAGCGGCCACTGATGTTGGTCATAGTTTATGCACTTCAAAAGTTGTTTCATGTTGTCATAGATTTCCTTCATATGGACTCCATGACCAACTGGAATTGATGGCAAAACATTGCCATTATGTAGCAAAACAGCTTTAAGACTTGTCTTTGATGAATCAATGAAGAGTCTCCACTCATCTGGATCGTGAATGATGTTGAGGGCTGCCATCACACCATCAATGTTGTTGCAGGCTACAAGATCACCTTCCATGAAGAAGAATGGGACAAGATCCTTTTCATGGTCACGGAACAAGGAAACCCTAACATCACCTGCTAGGAGATTCCATTACTGTAGTCTGGAGCCCAACAGCTCTGCCTTACTCTTGAGTAGTTCCAAATCCCTGACAAGGTCATAACACAAGCTGAACTGAATGAAGTGTGGTTCAGAGGAGGAGGATGGGAGAAAATGTGGGTCCTGTGACATTGATGGTTCAGGACCAGAAGTTTCATCCTCTTCCTTGTCTGACTCAAGTGAGAATGATTCTGGTGCATCAGGAACCGGCAGTCCTTCTCCGTGGGGTATTGGGTGTATAGCTGATGGAATGTTTGGATAATGCACAGTCCACTTTTTCTTCTTTGACACACCTTGCCCAACTGGAGGCACCATGCAAAAGTAACAATTGCTGGTACGATCTGTTGGCTTTCTCCAAATCGTTGGCATTGCAAAAGGCATAGATTTCCTTTTCCTGTTCAACCACTGGCGAAGATTTGTTGCACAAGTGTTGCAGCATATGTGTGGGGCCCACCTCTTGTCCTGATCTCCAATTTTGCAGCCAAAATAAAGGTGATAGGCTTTCTTAACCATAGTGGTTATACTGTGTTTTTGTGATGCAAAAGTCACTTCACCACAAACATAGCAGAAGTTGTCTGCACTTTTCAGACAAGTACGAGGCATCTCTGCTCACTTTGGCTAAACACAAATGTGTCCCTTTGCAAAATCAAACACTGACAAATAAGAGAGCACGACACTGTATGATTTCTAGAGCTGATAATAGGGCAATTTGTTCAGCAGAGTGATGTAAGCTTCATTATGATTGCATCATCCATGACTTCTAGGAATAACATGATGCAATTCATATCATGTATGATGCAATACCAGCTTCAGATTGCATCATTCATTGTTTTGCCTAAAAAGCAAGTACTGTCCAAACCCAGTCATAGATTTATTCATAGATCCAGTCAAAGATGTATTTTAGTCATTTCTGGTTTAAATTGAGATCCCTTCCCTTTATAACTCACTTATCCTCCGCCATTCCCATGTCAAGGGTCGTATATACTGACCCAATAAGCATATCTTGAAAACTAGAGCCAATCAACAATTTTAAGCATCATTTTCATTCTCAGTGACCCAGAATTAGTAAAGTTTGACTACATTTATTTCAGAAGCATTTTGGCTGTAGAGCAGTGTTATTATTGTCCATGCCTTTATTCCTCTCCATAGAGGAGTAAGAATTCCTTTACTCTCCTGCTCAGATTGTGACTTCAGCTACAGTGGAGAAATCAGGGGCAACTCACCTGTTAAAGCAGGTAGGTAGGGAAAGGCGTGATGGTTCCCAAGGTTCCCAGGACTGAGTCACCTTGTCCCCCAACTCCCCCTATGAAAGGAAGACTTGTTTGTGCTTAACTGGATGTCAGCTCTCTGACAGTTTCATCTGTTAGCCACCCAAACAATCTTCTCTGGGCTATGCCAGCCCTCCCTTTGCCTTGCAAGTTAACAATAGGTGCACCCCAGTCCCTGAGCAACTTTGAAGCATTTGCCTGTAGTATTCAGCCCCTTATCCCGATGGACACTCACTCAGGTTTGCTCTCCCCAAGGGAGAATGATTCAGCTTCAATGATTCAACTTAAGATCAGCTGCCATCATAATATCACAGCACAGAGATTGATAGTGAAAACAGTCATAAGTTTATTCTCACTGGTTAAGATTTAAAAGATAGTGAGTAAAGATAATGGAATGAGAAGGATTACATATTAAAATAAAATCATAACACGATTCCTAGAGAATAAGCTTAACTTTAACCAGACTCCCTATCTGTATAAAGAAGCTGCTCTCACCCCGGATGTCTTTTCCAGCATTTCAACCTCGCCTGCTTGAGATCTCCAGAAGTTCATATTCAGTATGTGGATCTAGTTTGCCACCGAACCGGGGACGTAGCATACTGAGGGAGAGGCTGGATAATGCACATCCATCCTCTTCCCAGAATCTGAGCCTTATCCTCTGACCTCCCAAGTGAGTCCCCAACCACCAAGCTAGAGTCATTGTCTCCACCCATACACGCACACACCATTCCACCCGATGATTAGTCAAGTATTTTGTACAAAAATGAAACCCTATAACCTGGTGGTTAGGCCATGCAGCAAGGAGGTGAAGGCCTAAATTCAAGTATTTGCTGCCATGACATTTTCTGTAATATTTACCGCTACAGAGACTTCTATTAACGGGGATAATACAATTAAAAACTAGTGAACCTGTAAATCCAGTACTTTCAATGACCTTCATATTTGAAATGGAGACATTGTGAGAGAGCCTACGGGAAAAAGAGGTACACACTGTGGATAAATTACTTAGTTATTGTGAGATCTTTAGTGGAAGCCTGCCAGGAACAGAAGATTCTAACAAATACTGTTCCAAGGTTTCTTAGAAATGTTTACATAGATATTGAAAAAAAGTTCTTCCAAACAGATATTCATAGTAAAGTTTACATATATTGTCAGGAGGAATCTGTCACTAAGAAAAAATTGAAGCATACTTCACTAAAGGAAGATGCCTACATTCCTTGACAATTTCTAAATTTAATATTTTTGAAGTGCTTATAAGTTGAGACCATTTTCTTCTGTAAAAAGATCATGAATGAGAGATTTCCCCCATGGAGTCCATATTACTATTGCTGTCCTTCTCTTCCTATCCTAAGTTGCTGCTGGAACCATTGTGTGTTCTATTTGTGATGTCTGCATTTTAGAGGCTGATCCTGCAAATGCTTACACACCAGAATAATTTTATTCAAGTGAACAGTCCCATCAAACTAGGGTGACCAAATGTCCCAATTTCATAGGGACAGTCCCAATTTTGGGGTCTTATATTAGCTCCTATTACCCCCCACAACCATCCCTCCGTCCTGATTTTTCACACTTGCTGTCTGGGCACCCTACATCAAACTGACCTTCAAAACTATAAGCTCTTAGAGGGAAGCACCAAGTTACCCTTGGTCTAAGTATTGTCCTGGAGTACTGTATAATTATAGTAAGTGTTGACAAAGCACTGAGATCCAGCCCACCTGCCAGAGCAGGACACACCAATGGTGCATCTCCTCTTAGAAAAACTGCCACCTATTGTGTCTCGTTGGGTGTTTTTACCGGGCTACTCATCTGTGTAAAGAAGCCCCCGTAGCTTCCAGCCAGTAACTTGCTAGTGCCTCCCCTGCTCTGCATGGGAATTTACTCTCACTTGGTAGTCCCTTTGCACTGTTAGAGTGGTGTAATGGAGCTTTAGACCACCTGAGAATCAGGACATGTTAAATAATTACTAATAACCGAATCTATTTTACACAGGAGTTCACATTCAGCGTGGCAGTGGTGACCAAGCATTCTGATGGAGGACTAGAAGGGCTGGGTAATGCACATGATCATTTCCCACTCAGTGGAGATTCAGTAGCACTGTGCAACAGTAATTTTTCAGTAGTGTCCCCCTCTGTGGTTGGATCCCCCTTTTAAGGGTAGTCTTCAGGGTGCAGAACCCACCAATAAGTTCCCTAGTAGCAAGGCTCTATAGCCATGAGATCAGGAATGCAAGGATAGGGGAACAGATCATGCCAAACATAACTGCAGTGAAGGCAGGGAAAAGCTCCAGGGCCTGTGCTGCACACCAGCAGAGATGCTCATGATCTGCTTGATGGGGCACTTAGTTGAGTGGCTGATTTGATTACCTGGAACAAGACCCAGAGTGGGTTCTCCCGCCCTCCCCCACAAGAAATCCATAGGCTAGAAAGTAACTGTGCGTGTTTTTCTATTAGTCCGAGGTACAGTGGGTAGAATTCAGAGGCTATGTAGTTTAGATGAAAACCTTCGTTTGTTTTGATTATATTCTGTTTTGATGGCATGATGGGATAACATGATTTTGGCAATTGATTGATCTTTGACTATTTGTGGTAAATAGGCCCAGTGGCCAGTGATGGCATGTTGGATGGGATGGGATCTGAATTCTGCAGAGAATTCTTTCCTGGGTGTCTGACTGGTAAGTCTTGCCCAGATGCTCAGAGTTCAGCTGATCACCCTATTTGAGGTCGAGAAGGAGTTTTCCTCCAGGGCAGATTGGCAGAGGCCCTGGGGATTTTTCTCCTTCCTCTGCAGAGTGGCATGAGTTACTTGCTAGAGGATTCTCTGCAGCTTGAAGTCTTTAAACCATGATTTCAATAGCTCAGACATAGGTGAGAGGTTTATTACAGGAATGGGTGGGGTGGGGTGAGATTGTGTCCTGTGTAGTGCAGGAGATCAGACTAGATGATCATAATGGTCCCTTCTGATCATAAAGTCTACAAGTCTGCTTAGGTAAAAGCATTACAGTTCTGCATATCAACAGCTTTTTCACAATGTGAAGTAAAAATTGAGGACTAATAGGCCCCCACTTACCCCAAGAGTAGTCACAGCAAAAACATGGGGCTTGCCTACACTACCACTTCAGTCAATGTAACTTACGTTGCTCAGGGGTGTGAAAAAAAAATCACACCCCTGAGCAATGTGAATTACAATGATTTAAAGTGCTGTCTATACCACACTATGTTGGCCTCTTGTTGAGGTGGAGTAATTACGTTGACGGGAGTGCCTCTTCATCAGACACACTGCATCAGCGTAGCTGCAGCTACGCCAATGTTGCACAGTAGCCAAGACAAGCCCAGAGTCTCTCTCAGTACAGGGTTTCTCACTTCTCACACACTAATGACTTCACAACACTGTAATAAAGTTTGAGAATCAGTGGCAAAATAAAAACAAAATAAATAAATAAATAAATAAATGAGGGGAACCTAGCAAAAGGTATAGCAAAATATGAGAAAGCCACAAGGAATACCTACCTAACAGTGATCACAATATAAAATAGTAGAGACTCCACCCCATGCATTCCTTAGCTCTACAAATCTTTGCTGGCTGTGCCAAAATGGAAAGCAGTCTACAGACATGTTTGTGGAAAAGCCCAGATGTAACAAGATACTGGCAAGAGAAGCGTTCAAAAGAAAAAAAAAAAAAAGTCTCCCTAAGAAGCTAGATAACCAGATACATCTTCATGGTGCATACCAAGACAATTCCAAAATTTCTCACTGCGTAGGAATACGAGGTGATGACAATGCTTCTAGTCATACATGTACAGTAACACAGCCCCTGGAAAGAAAATATTTCACTCAGCTATCGAGAAGGGCTAAAATCAAACAGGATCAACATACAACTCTCCCTGCAGGACAAAGGGGACAAATGTAAGGAAAATGTAGGTGCCCTTAGATCCTTTTTAATTGGGATTATTAAACTGATCTAGCTAAACATCTGACTCACAGCAATACATTTTGGATTGTAAATAACGCAGACCAACTCACAGTGCCTCACGTACTAATGCATTTTCTGTGTATTACTAATTCCTCTGCCTGAACATGTCTGGCCTTAAATTGTTTCATTAGAATACCAAACAGTTGCTTAACTACCCAAGGGTATATTCTAGGAATAAACTTCTGAAATCTGAGCCAGAAGAGGAGGTGGAGGTGTCCCCCAGTGAGAACCAGAGATGGGTGGAAGGTGGGGTTGGTGTTCTAGTGCCTGCTGGTGGATATTGCCTGGAGTAATATGATAGTCAGAAGTGCTAGAGCCTGTAATTTCAGGGGGAAGAAAGCCTTAAAAAGATGCAAGACAGATCAGGGAGGGGCTCACAAAATTTTCCTAATTCTCCTTTCTTTCCAGGAGTTGTCTGTGTGGTTGTCACGTGAATTATCCCACTTATATATTTTAATTCTCCACCACTAGGCTAGCAATGCATTTAATTCTACAGACCACCAGGAAGGGATGTAGGTATCACTATTGGTCTGATGAGCTCAGTTCAAGAGCCACTTGTCCAGTCAAAGCAAAAAACTGCAGGGCAAGCCTCCTGTTCTGAGCAGTGCTGTCAGATGACACTGACCTTTCCCAGTTTGTAAACTGGTGAGGATACCTACTTCATTGTGAGAAATTATGCTTGCAGGCTTCTTTGAATATCTGTAGAAGTATTGCTGTAATAACTGGAATTGTATCACCCTCTGTCAAATAAGACTATCATTACCACCTCAAGAGAGGTGAATATATATGTAAGAGCTACAAAAGTGCTATAAATACACACATGCACGTGCACACACAGAGAAATGAATCCTTAATAATCAGGACCTATTTGTACAGCTAAATATTTATAGAGAAAATATTATGCATAAGGGAATTAGCCTATCTGCAACGCCAACACATCCCTTCAAACTGAATGTGTCAGTTTATACATTTTTATAGGATGGCAAAAGTATAGAATCAAAGCATTATTTTTAACTTCACTTGTTCCTTACCTGATGAAAGGTGTATATAGCAATGCCTGTTTCCTTATACTGCCTCAGTCTTCTCTTGTTCAGCAAACTAGGCTAAATACGTTAACCTCCACAAACAATTAAGAAAAGGAGTTTCACTCCAAAGTTTTTAATCCTTACTCTAGAATTCAGTCAAAAAATGTCATTTCCAAGAGGTAATAGAAGTCAGATGCTGTACAGAAGCTCAGTAATTTACAGGCATGATGCAACAACCGAGACCACTATTTTATTTTCCATATAAAGTATTGTTTTCATTGCGGATAAACTGGAATTATCATGGTTTATTTTGTATTTAATAGATCTTTGTAACACTGCTTGTTAGTAATTTAAACTAACCACTGAAGGAAAGAAATTAAGACTGTCGTCGTGGCATGTTTGCTGAATACACGTACATAGCTTGCATCTGAGCTAACAGGATGAATAACCAGAGCAGATCATCAGCCAACGACCATGCCATGGAATTATACAAAATGTAGTCTCAAGTTATATCCAAACTTTTATGAGTTGATTCTTGGTTCAACTTTAGCAAATTCATGAGCCTTTTGATGGCATCGTGCCCTGAATTTTTTTTAAAAGAAGAATACTAACCACGAATGACATAATTCAGAGAACTTTGTTTGAGTTTCATGTGGCCTTCTGAACTCACTGCATCACAATGTACTTAAATTTGAAGACTAACAGTTTAATTCAAACAATTGTGATGATCCCTTAAAATAGAGATTGTCGGAGCGATGAAGTGCAAACTCAATGTTTTGTAAATCAGTAAGCTTTGTGTATCTGTTTCCATTTCAAAAAGCAAAGGAAAGGTTTCTTTAGTTTATATTTGGTCTCAAGGACAGTACTGCAGTGAAGAGGGGATGGTAGGGAGAGAGAAACAAGAGATGGTGGAAGAGTACAGCTATTTCTTATTAATGAACATGGAGAATTCCTTAGTTTAAGTACTTACTGAGGTGTACTCTCAATTATGCCCTCTATGCCTGTGAGTGTTTTTCCTCTGCTGTAACATCTTCCCATAAAGAAAAACTGTCCTAATTCAAAAGCTGAGAGGTTGGGAAGCTAGGTGGAAAGGATGAATATTCTCAGTATCAAGCTGTGCAAAGCAAGGGCTGCCAATGATTTCTACTAAAGCCACAGGTGTCAATGCAAAGAAGAAATGCTTTATCTACAACTGGCTTTCAGGAGTTTAAAATAAGCTAACCATTTAAGAAAGAGGTAAGGAAGGACCGTGGTTAATCTCTTTACCAGTGGACAACAGATATTTTAGAAGAAGCTGGATTAAAGTGAGAAACTGGCAGAAGGTATGGAAAAGTACCATTCATCAGCAGAGTGGTACTGGAGAGAGAAAGTGTCTTAATATTCCATTTGTATAGTTTCCATGGCTCACATACATAGCAATTAGCAGCAGCAGGATGTAAGTATAAACAGACTGAAGTCATTTAAACACTGAAGTCAAGGAAGAAGGATTATCAAAGTGAAGGCAAATAAAAGCTAGGAAAAAGCTAAAATTTCCTATCAATCACCTTACATACCGTCATCAAAGACAGTCAAAGGATCCTGTGCAAGTGATGGCAGAAATGTGTGTCAGAAATCAAGTTTCTCAGACCAAAGCATTATAAGCAAAAAGAGGCCTTGTTAGTCTCTGAAGGCGTGCATTTCTTTAGTCACCAGAGAGAGCTTCAGCAGCACAGAGGCCAGCAAACAGAGCTGTAAACAGGAGCTGTAAAGGGGAGTTTGAGTGGCAACAGAGGCAGCATTGGTAGTGACCCAAGCAGTGGAGGACACAATGAAGATGATTGGATGTGTAAGCTGCAGTATGTACATGTTACTGGAAAGAGTTTGTCTGCATGAGGTGCCGCCTGATAGAGCTGATGGAAGAAAAGATCCGAGGATTGGAGATGCAGGTGGAAGCTCTGGTTGAGTTTAGAATGGGGTTCGAGTAGATGATGGAGCAAAGACATGAGGAGGCTGAAGGGAAAAGCTCAGACTTGCAGATGGAAGCAGGACCAAAAAACTCTGAGGGGAGACTCCTGGGTGAAGAAAATGGATGGTGGAAGCATGTGATTAAAAGAACCAGGCAGAGTAAAAGGCAGGCTAGTGAAGAAGAAACAGAGCTCAAGAACAGGTTTGTGGAGTTGGAAAATGAAGAGGAAAGCAGGTGGTCACTGAGAGTGTGAGGGCAAGGAAGAAGAGAAGAGCAGCCAGTCCTATAGGAAAAGGGGAAGAGTCAATGGAAATAACACCAAAGATGAGCTCCAGGAGGATAAGGATGGGTTGAATAAGATTACAAGAGAGAATAGGAATCAAGAGGGCTTGCAGCCAGAGGGAACAGGGGATAGCCAAGAGAATCGCATCATCACCAGGAAACAGCAGGTCTATGTGATTGGGGACTCCTTACTGAGAAGAACAGACAGGCCTGTAACCAAAGCTGATCCAGAGAACAGAAGGATGAGCTGTCTGCCGGGTGTTAAGATATGGGATGTGGACCTGAGGCTGAAGAGGATCCTAAAAGGAGCAGGAAATGTGGGAACAAATGATACCAATAGATTCTTACCGGAATGGATCAAGGGAGACCATGCTAGGCTGGAGAAGACACTTAAGGAAATCTAGGCTCAGGTGGTCTTCAGTGGGATTCTGCCTGTTCCTAGAGAAGGGCAACAAAGGTATGACAAGATTATGATGATCAACAGATGGCTCAGGCAATGGTGCTATAAGTAGGGCTTTGGGATGTATGGCCACTGGGAGGCATTCATGGATAGAGGACTGTTCTTTTGGGATAGGCTTCACCTGAGTATGGAGGGAAATAGGCTTCTAGAACGGAGGCTGACACAACTGATTAAGAGAGCATTAAACTAGGAAGTTGGGAGAGATGTCCAGATAATCTCCATGCCAATTTTAACACTGAGAGGGAAGAAAACAAAGTAAGAAAGGACACAGCCGTGGGTAGAATGGACATAAGGAAAAAAGTGTAGATACCAGTCTACTGACCATAGAATGTCCGTGCCTAATCGGGTAAAGAAGGTGAGGAAGGCCAAACAGCAAAAATTAAGGTGTTTGTACACTAATGCGAGGAGCCTAGGTAACAAAATGGAGGAACTAGAGCTATTAGTGCAGGAAGTGAAACCAGATATTATAGGGATAACAGAAACATGGTGGAACAGTAGTCATGACTGAAGTATAGGTATGGAAGGGTATGTGCTATATAGGAAAGACAGAAATAAAGGCAAAGGTGGTAGAGTAGCATTATATATCAATGATGAGGTAAAGAAATAAGAAGTGATAGAATGGGTAAGACAGAATCTGTCTGGGCAAAGATCACATTGGGAAAGAAAGCTACTAGAGCCTTCCTGGGAATAGTGCTTGCGGTGTTCTATAGACCACTGGGATCTGATTTGGATATGGATAGAGACCTCTCAAATGTTTTTAATGAAGTAAATACTAATGGGATTTGTGTGATCATGGGAGACTAACTTCCCAGATATAGACTGAAGGACAAGTGCTAGTAATAATAATAATAGGGCTCAGATTTTCCTGGATGCAATAGCTGATGGATTCCTTCAACAAGTAGTTGCTGAACCAACAAGAAGGGATGGCATTTTAGATTTGGTGAGCAGTGAGGACCTCATAGAAGAAATGGTTGTAGGGGACAACTTTGGTTCAAGAAATCATGAGTTAATTCAGTTCAAACTGAACGGAAAAATAAACAAAAATAAATTTGCGACTAGGGTTTATTTCAAAAGGGCTAATGTTAAAAAATTAAGGAAATTAGTTAGGGAAGTGGATTGGACTGAAGAACTTGTGGATCTAAAGGCAGAGGAGGCCTGGAATTATTTCAAGTCAAAGCTGCAGAAACTATCAGAAGCCTGCATCCCAAGAAAGGGGAAAAAATTCATAGGCAGGAGCTGTAGACCAAGATGGATGAGCAAGCATTTCAGAGAGGTGATCAAGAAAAAGTAGAAAGTATACAAGGAGTGAAAGATGGGAGGGATCAGCAAGGAAACTACCTTATCGAGGTCAGAACATGTAGGGATAAAGTGAGAAAGGCTAAAAACCATGTCAAGTTGGATCTTGCAAAGGGAATTAAAACCAACAGTAAAATGTTCTATAGCCATATAAATAGGAAGAAAAAGAAAGAAGAAGTGGGACCACTAAAGACTTAGGATGGAGTAGAGGTTAAGCATAATCTAGGCATGGCCCAATATCTAAACAAATACTTTGCCTCAGTCTTCAAATGAGGGGCTTAGGGATAATGGTAGGATGACAACTGGGAATGAGGATATGGAGGTAGATATTAGCACATCAGAGGTAGAAGCTAAACTTGAACAGCTTAATGGGACTAAATTGGGAGGGTCCAGATAATCTTCATCCAAGAATATTAAATGAACTGGCACATGAAATTGCAAGCCCCTTAGCAAGAATTTTTAATGAATCTGTAAAACTCAATGGTTGTGCCACATGACTGGAAAATTTCTAACATAGTTCCTATTTTTAAGAAAAGGGGGAAAAAAGGTGATGTGGGTAATTTACAGGCCTGTTGGTTTGACATCTGTAGTATGCAAGGCCTTGGAAAAAATTTTGATGGAGAAAGTAGTTCAGGACATTGAGGTCAATGGTAATTGGGACAAAATACAACATGGTTTTACAAAAGATAGAGCGTGCCAAACCAATCTCATCTCCTTCTTTGAGAAGGAAACAGATTTTTTAGGCAAAGGAGACACAGTGGATCTAATTTACCTAGATTTCAGTAAGGCATTTGATACAGTCCACATGGAGAATTATTAGTTAAATTGGAAAAGATGGGGATCAATATGAAAATTGAAAGGTGGATAAGGAACTGGTTAAAGGGGAGACTATTGGAGGGTCATATTGAAAGGTCAATTGTCAGGCTAGAGGGAGGATACTAGCAGAGTTCCAATCTTTTTATTTAATGTTTTTATTACTGTCTGCAGCACAAAAAGTGGGAATGTGCTAATACAGTTTGTGGATGACACAAAGCTAGGAGGTATTGCCAATACAGAGAAGGCCCAGGATATCATACAGGAAGATCAGGATGGCCTTGTAAACTGGAGTAATAGTAATAGGATGAAATGTAATAGTGAAAAGTGCAAGGTCATGCATTTAGGGATTAACAACAAGAATTTTAGTTATAAACTGAGGACACATCAGTTGGAATTAATGGAGGAGGAGAAGGTCCTCGGAGTATTGGTTGACCACAGGATGACTATGAGCCGCCAATGTGATATAGCAGTGAAAAAAGCTAATGCGGTCTTCGGATGCATCAGGCAAGGTATTTCCAGTAGAGATAAGTAAGTGTTAGTACCGTTATACAAGGCACTGGTGAGACCTCATCTGGAATACTGTGTGGAGTTCTGGTCTCCCATGTTTAAGGAGGATGAATTCAAACTGGAACAAGTACAGAGAAGGGCTACTAGGATAATCCGAGGAATGGAAAACCTGTCTTATGAAAGGAGACTCAAGGAGCTTGGCTTGTTTATCCTAACCAAAAGAAGGCTGAGAGGAGATATGATTGCTTTCTATAAATATATCAGAGGGATAAATACCAGGGAGGGAGAGGAATTATTTAGGCTCAGTACCAATGTGGACACAAGAACAAATGGATATAAACTGACCATTAGGAAGTTTAGACTTGAAATTAGATGAAGGTTTCTAACCATCAGAAGGAGTGAACAGTCTTCCAAGGGGAGCAGTGGGGGTAAGAGACATATTTGGCTTAAAAATTAAGCTTGATAAGTTTATGGAGGAGATAGTATGATGGGATAACCTAATTGTTAATTAATTGATAGCTGAATATTAGCAATTAATATGCCCAATGGTCTGTGATGGGACTGGATCTGAGTTACTACAGAGAATTCTTTCCTGGGTGTCTGACTGGTGAGTCTTGCCAACATGCTCAGGGTTAAGCTGATCACCATATTTGAATCAGGAAGGAATTTTCCTCCAGGGCAGATTGGCAGAGGCCCTGGGGATTCTTTGCATCCCTCTGCTGTGTGGGTCATGGGTCACTTGTTGGAGGATTCTCTGTGCCTTGAAGTCTTTAAACCATGATTTGAGGACTTCAGTAGCTTAGACATAGGTTAGAAGTTTATTACAGGAATGGGGCTGGGGGAATGAGATTCTGTGGCCTGCATTGTGCAGGAGGTCAGACTAGATGATCCTAATGGTCTCTTCTGACCTTAAAGTTTATGAGTCTATTAGCAACTGGATTGACAAGGCTGTCGCTGCACTTCATTATCACTATTTATGGTTTCATGACCAGGCCAAGTTGTGTAGCATTACTCATGGTCTTAACCATCCCTTTCACTCCCATAAAAAAGCTCTTTAGATGTTCTGTAATATCTATGCACTAGAGTAAGGTTTAAGATTATTACTGCTTCAACGGAATTTCCCTTATTTTATATGTTAGGGTAAATTGGGTTTAGCCACAAACCAGATATCCCGAAGAGAAAGAAAACAGGTAAAAATGAGTTTATTTTGAAAAATCAGGTCTGAATAGTTCTTTTGCATCATCTTTAAGCTTCATTACTTGTGAAAGAAACACTCCTTTTATTAGCAATAAACTCTTCTTACCTCTTTACACAGAGAATGAATAGATAAAAATCCAGTAAAGCAATGTCTACATGAAATGAAACCTTTTGACAGTTCAAAGTTCTGTGAAAGATATTCAATCCAAGTAAGCTTTTTAGGTTTCACTCTTTACAGTAGAGAAGCACCATTACATATACCCCTGCATGTAAAATCAGCAGCTTGAAATTAAATACTTTAAAAACAGGACAACTAAAGCAGTATATTTATATACAGAGAAGATAAAAACCAATTTGCATTTATACGAGATACATTAATTCATACACAAATAATTCCTTATCTTTTCTTCACAGACCAGTCTGCCTGTATTGAATCCTAAAATCTTAGCACAACCGTAGTTAGTGGCAAGACATCCACTAACTTTAATGTGTCCAGAGTTTCACCCTAGGTGTTTTGCATCTCTAAGTTCTATTAGGACATCTAGCCTGTTTGCCAGTACATGGTTTGTACCTACCAGATATGATTTCGTTCTGGGCATGTACGAAAGAAACCCAGATCCAGGATTGCTCCAGCCAATGCTCATCCTCTGCCCAGAACATCACACCTTAAAGCTTCTGACTGGGGGGAGAAACCGATACCCACACAGATGAAATTTTTATGTATAATATTTATAAAATATACTGTTATCCGGGAGGCATAAAGATTCCTGACCAAGAAGCCCAAGGATACAGTCCTTAGCACTCAGTCTTAAGATTTACTTGATAAGCATTGGGCTGCTTAAGGATGCATAAGACAAGATTTTACTACTTTTTTCAAAGAAACAGGTGTTGAAAATGGTTGAAAGCGATGTACAGTAGCTGGCAGAATTTTCAGAAAAAAGCCTAGGACAATATTCACCATAGTGGAATCACTAAAAACATGTTGATTATTCTAGTAAAATGTCTTAGCTTATGCTACCTATGAACTTTATCATATTTCCACCAGTAACATTGGTTTCTCCAAGGTTTTCCAATATACAGCAGCAGTTTCACTGAACTGTTGCAACATCAGTAACAGTTTCCATCCTCTTCCACATGTAGGAACAGGATTAACACAACAGTCAACTTCTCCCTAGTTTTTTTGTGAAATGGGAGAGGATTTGTCACCATTATGAAACAATCCTGCAAACCTTTACTCATGTAGTTCTTACTCTGTGCATTACACAAGTAGGCCAAATCAATCTGTAGAGTTCTTTTCAAAACAAGACATGAGTTTCCCTTACCAAGGACTTTCTTCCTCAATCATTTCCTATGGGGCTCAGAGGAATTTAAATTAATTTACAATCCATCCTCAAACAAGAACTACACCCAGTTTTTGGGACTGTACCTGGCTCCTTCTATGGAGGGGTTGTCTTCCCATTATTTCTTCAGCTAAAAATTCCAAGGTATAAAACAAAATGAGCCAATAAAATACTGATAAAAACCCAAACAGGCAACAGGGGGGATTCTTAGCTCTTCCAGCTCATTCCAACTCTCTCTTTCAAGATTATAGAGTTCCTTATATACTGTGCCCTACCCAGCAGGCCTTGCAGGAAACCTGAACTATAGCCTCAGCTGCTCTGAGAAATAAAACTCCCAACCTGCTCTGCTCTTACAGTCTGGTGGGTGGAAGACTGGCTGGAAACAAACAGTCAACTCAGGTACTGAGGGGAAGGGCAATTTCAGTTTCCCGGGTGCACTTTTGGGTTCTCAACAGGGATAGTAGCCTCTCAGCACCCACATTCCCTCTCTGAAAAATATTTTTTCCAGGACACCATAGAACAGTGTAGTTTCCCACATTAGACTGAAAAGGGTCAATATGTTACCAATAGAACAGATTGCTGGGGGTGGGGTGAAAGGAAGTTAATCTAAACATTTTCTCAACAGCAACAAAACACACAACTTTCAATTTTGAAACCCCAGAAATGTAAAGATTGAGAATTTTTACTAAAACTTAGTTTTCAGATTTTGAAAATCAAAACAATTTGTTTAAATTAAAAACTGTTTTTCCCCTCTAGTTTTTGAAAAATGAACCAAAATAACCTCATTCAAAACTTACAATTTTTAAAAGAAGTCATGGAAAAATAATTGGCTGTAAATTACAATTGCATTTTCGGATCACATTTTGACTGATCAGGTTTATGAAAAGAAATTGAAGTAGCATCACGTTCAGTTCATAGCTGATATGATGAACAAATCTATCATCCAATGGATGTTGATCATAGTCACTTTTTGTTCTGTACATAAGCTATTTTGCCCCCATTGACTCTGATAAAGAGACCTCTGGGTTTCCTATTTAGGCTGATTCTGCATGCTGTTGAGCCTCCAGTTAGGAAGTTGATGGGATTTAGTAGCTGGTCAGTTAGGTATTGATTCTGCTTTCATGGGAGGTTTTTCCATTGGATTTGAATAGAAGCAGGACTAAGCCCTCAGTGACAAAAGGAACATATTTAAAAGTATGTTTTGTACAAAATGTGGTAATAGTTATTGCACAGCAGCATGTTAAGAGACAATTTTGAATTTTATTGGGAGTTTACA
This sequence comes from Dermatemys mawii, assembly GCA_007922305.1. Taxonomy (NCBI): domain Eukaryota; kingdom Metazoa; phylum Chordata; order Testudines; family Dermatemydidae; genus Dermatemys; species Dermatemys mawii. The sequence goes on from ML677363.1 coordinate 17,714,632, forward strand.
TATATGTACATTTTCCTAGCTCATGCTCCTTTTAAACTTCAGAGTTTCGGGAGTGTTAATCTTAAAATCAAATATTACTACAAATTCCAAAGTTTCTGCCATTTCACACAAAAATGCCCCCACTTTTTTTAGCTCAAATTTCATCCGCTGTGTCCAAGCAAATGATTTGTTTCATTTGCTATCGCCAGAAATCCTCAAATCTCCAGGAATTTCACTAAATCTTCATTCAATTTGTAAGGAAGTCATTCAAAAGAAATTATTATACTGAGACATATAAATAAGACTTCCAGTGTTAGGGGAAATGGATTTTGCTGTCTATTTATGGAAGTTTAATAACATGAACAGCCACACCAGAGAGAGAGAGATATTCAATAGACAGTTTCTGTATTATTTGACTGCTTTACTGTTTTCTTTGGACTCAAAGTAGGAGATCAAATAGTATTGGAGACCAAATGGTACATCTGGAAACCTGCGTAGCAGATTTCCTCATTGCAGCAGAAACACTAATTTCTGACTAGATAAAGGGTGGTCAATGTTTTAATGGCCAAATGTATGGCAAATATAAAGTTAGAGAAAAGACTGAATTTCTAACTCTGAAAATTTCTAACTTTCCTAAACTGTAAAGCAAGAACAATACGGCATCCTAGATTTTCTTTTAAGATTCTAAACTTTCTTGTAAAATCTTAGGAAATCTTTCGAGTTCTATAAAGTGACATCATTAGCCCTAAAGCAAATAAATGCACTCACTGTGGAAATTGACAGTGCACAGCATTAAGATGGACTTCTTCTACGCACTTGGGAACCACAACCCACTGAGCAGTTCATAGGATCTAGGGATTGATCATGCAACAATAGAAGTTAATGGACAAACATATTAATTTCAGTGGGAGAAGCAGACTCTTACTTACCAAATACTTTAATCTGCTCAAAACAGCTGCCCTAGTATGTCAATATGTTTTTTTAAATTAGGTTAACTTGTTTACCACAGTTATATTGCTTGTAGGTCCAATTACTAAACATACACACACATCAACTTAGTGAGAGCTTTTTTCTCATAGGAGAAAAGCTAAAAAAAGACTATGGGATTTGGTCCCCATATTCATGAATAATAATGTATATGCTCACCCAAACACAGATTTCCTGAAAGTACACACTTCTAACCAAAAATATAAAACATATCAGAAGTGATGTTTGCAGCCTAGGAGTCCTGGCCATTCAATTTTTAAGATTATTTTTCTGGAAAGAAACTTGGTCAAAACCAAACTAAACCACAACATGAATGCCTTGTTTGGGTATCTGATTACTCTGGTACTGCACCTCTTTTGGGTTTTCGGTAGTTCAATGTTCCATTTAGGCCTGTGCAACATATCAATGCTTTAATGGCACACAGGTTACCTCTGCTTTGCAAGAAAATTGCTGTATTCCAAACATAGCTTTTTTAAAAAATAGAATGGATTCCCAGTGTTTCAAAAAGTGCTAAATAATCAGATTGTCAAAACTATTTCTACAATGTGTTCCTCTTCCTTTTAAACTGAAAACAATTAAGAACAGCACATTGCCAAAAGCAACTAAATGCATTTGCCAAGACAAAATGTCAAGAGCATCTCTGTGTATCTGAATTTTTAATCTCGTTTCTCAGTTTTTAGCCTTGTATTTTACATACAACATTAATGAATGAGTTAGACTCGCACCCCCATTAGCTGTACATAACCCCACTGGGGTTCAAAGAGCAAAGCCCCTTTAAAATCTTGTCCTGAGACAGAGACAGAGCTGGTTGTGCCAGGAAGGTGAAATGCTGATTGTTTCAGGAAGGGAGGGGGTCGAGAGCAATAGGTGCAGGTGAGTGTGTGTCTGTAGCTCCATAGAAGAGGGCCTATAGTGGACAGGCCCTTATGTGGCAAAGCAGCTGAGACTGAAGTCCAGGAGGGACAAAGTGGCTGACCAGGGGACACCCCAGAATGGAGCCCAGCAGGAGCACCATGCCAGGAAGCAATCACCTGAAAAGGACAAACTGGAGCTGAACCCAGTATCTTCAACCTCAGAACTGTACAGGGCTGTACAGAGCATTAAGGCTTATAACTGCACCGGGAATAAGGAGAGCGGTTGTAGATTAGTTGAGTGAGGAAGTTGTCTCTGTGTGGGTTTGCAGAGCGCGGCAGAAGGCAGCACCAGAAGAGCTTGTTGGGGAAAGTTCACTGGTGCTGAAGGCCAGGACTCTCTCGCAGATTGGAACTCTACCCAGGATTCCTGAACTCTGAGGCTAGACGCAGTGCTTGGCAGCTATCCTTTTATACTGTGGTACCAGTGGCCCTGTATTTAATGTAAGCCTCTGACTACTTCCTTGGTCTTCTTCCCATCCTCTCTCTCCATTCATAACTCAGTAAATAAGTATTTCCCTTTCCTACATTTGTTGTACTGTTCCAGTGCATGTGTTTACTCTGGAGAGTTTGGAATAGGTACCCCTGAGGTGGAGAGCAAGTTCCCTGTATGATTCACCTTTGCTTGGATGGAGCCACCCCCAGAAAGTGGACTCCCTCTTGGTCACAAGAGGACTTTAATTGCATGCATCTCTGTTACCAACTTTTCTCTCTTATTCTACCCGGAGATGGAAGTTCCTTGGATTGTGTAAAGCTCATAGCCCTTCCTTTTAAAACAGAATAGGATCTTGTCCTACCATATGGATTGCTTGGGAACTAAAAGATTTTAAGACTGTTGTCCAGCTGGTCTACAGAAAAATTCCCAGTGCCTGCCACTGCTTTTTAAAGATTGTTAAGTCATGCCAGGTTACTCCGCTTGTATGTTGACTTAGTTTAGTCTTACTTTTAAGAATGACCAAAAAAAGGTTCCAGTACAGAATGGGGAAAATAAGGTGGCCTTAAAATAAGGCATTTGCTTATTAACAAGCAGAATGCATGTATGAAGGGCACATAGCCAAGAGGCCACTGATCAGATGTGCAAAAAGCAGGAGTGGGGGGAAACCTTCACTGCAAACTGCAGAGCATCCATGAAGCCATTTTGATGAGGCTGCAATAATGAGTGATATTACGCCTACAGGCTTGTCTGTAGCTCCTTACAAGGTGGATAGGATCAGAAAACCAAAGAATCTTACAGTTCCATTCTGTCCCCTCCAACCTCCTATACTGTAGCAAACACAGCTTATGAGAAGCTGAACTCCATTCCCTGTAGGTGTGCATGCTACTTGTGCAGCTTCTTAGTCCTATTCTTTATCAACTGGAAATACAGTTCTGTTGCCAAGAGGCTCTTCATGACCAGAGGAAGGAATTAGATTTTGCAAATCTCATAATAAGTAACAGATGCCTTGCACTTGTCTCCTTTGCTCCCTCACTTTCTTGTCCAGTTACATGATACGTTGGATAAGGAATAAGCTTGGAGTGGCACAATATGGTTATATCTCCATTGGAAAGTTAGCATCTGTTTACCAGATGTCAGGTGAGAGGAATACTGTTTTATATACTGTGACATGCAAACATGGAAGGGGAAGGTAGGGATGAACCACGATGTCTGTTGTTATTAATATTCTAATTTGTATTCTAGCTGTATATTGTAGTACAAGTAAAATAACACATTATTTTACATAAGCCTACAGGAACCCCTGAATTCGTTCATCACACACTGATAATGCTCTTCTGTTTATTAAGGCATCTGATTAATCAATAAGTGCACAGTCTGTATAGACACTACATGTCTGAGTTTTTCTTATGGAGGTGGTGCTGTGTAAAGCTTTGTCCTGCAGCAATGGCATTGTGTATTCTTTAAGAACAACTGGTCTGTGTCAGACCAAAGGCCCATCTAGCTCAGTGGCCAATGTCAGGTGCCCCAGAGGGAATGGCCAGAGCAGGTAATCATCAAGTGATCTATTCCCCCTCACCCATTTCCAGCTTCTGGCAAAGAGAGGCTAGAGCCATCATTCCTACCCAGCCTGACTAATAGCTGGACCTATCCTACCTGAACCTATCTAATTCTTTTCAGCAAAGCAACAGCTTAGAGGAAATATTGATATTTTTATACAGAAGAGGATACCTCAGATTAAAATGAGTGGTGTCAGAGTACACAAGTTTCAGGAGACAGTTTGAAAAATGAGTTTGTTCTATACTTAATTGTTTTAGTTTATATATTTACATTTTAGCTGTAAGAATTCTCCAAAGAACTTTAAAAGCCCTATGGAAGTTTCTCTCAAACTCAACAGGTCTTGAACATTTGGGGTAAGTGTGTCATTTTATTAGACTAAGACCATGGATGTACAAACCTGTGTTTCTTGCCTCCCATTCATTTGCACGTGCTCAGAACCACAAGGCTGCTCAGAAATAAATCCACAAGAATGACATTAAGAACTGCTCAGCCTCTGTTCTGAATCACAGCGTGAACAAAGATGGGCTGTGCCACAGGCCTATCATTAATCTAAGATGATATTTAGAGCATAAGCCCCCAAGATCTTAGATTGGGACTTAAGCGACACACGCTATTTACTTAACTGCTTTGAAAAGCCAAAGCTAAGTAGTACTGGTGCATGTAACACTAGTTGAGACCAACTGTGTTACATGATGATTCTTTCAGCTTCTCTGCATGCCTAGTGCTGAGGGGTGTCTGTCACCTAAAAAGAAATACAGTATCATTCTCTTAAACTAAGGATCAATGTTGGGGTGCACCACTACAGCTAGAGCTCTGGGAGGACATTATATGCCTTTGGGAGGCAATACCTCTCAACTCACTGGCACACAGGAGAAGTGTGGCGGCTGCTACGTGGCTCTTTGGGTTGCAGCCAGCTGCTGTGCAGAGATGGTAATCCAGGAGCAGGGTTTGCCTTCAGGCAGGGCTTTGAAGCGGAGCCTGGAGCTGGAGTGCAGAGCACTGAAGCTGCAGGCTTTTGCTTGGAGGTGGAGCGGAGCTGAAGCACCGCTCCAAAGCCCTACCTTCAGGGGAGCACAGACTGCAGTTTGTCTGCCTAGGTATTCTGTAATGCTATACTAACCCACAGTTCTGCGAACAGCACAGAGCAGAGAGCATGGGGGATTAGTCTACTTGCACTTCCTCATTCTCACTCCCATCTCACATACACACCCTGTTCAGCGAACAAGCGGCCCCAAAGTCATTAGTATTTGACCAGCTCCTACTCACAGCTGGATAAAGGTCTTGTAAATAGCAGGAATGCTGGGTTCAGGCCAAATAAAGTTTCTGTAGAAACTTGCTGTGGAGTGACATCATACTTTTAAGCCCTACTCCAGAGACAGTAAATCATCTAAAAATAATCAGAAGAATTGCAAGACAGAGGATGCAGTGAAGACAGCAGATACCTAGGGAATAAGATACATGTTTCGGACCATGTGAAGGCTCTCTCGTTTTTTGTTTTAAATAAACTGGTAGGATAACAGGCACCACGCTTCTCTTGAGCATCAGTACTGCTGTTTATAATGAGGGACAGAATGGCAGCCGGTGATTTCAATGGAGCTACATCAATTTACACCACTGGAGGATTTAACCTACAGATTGTAACCACTGTGGATTGGAATCCTGGGCTGCAGCTGTCTTTGGGCTGTTGCCATCTCCTACCAATACAGTGAACTACCTTCAGCTGAATATGCTTTATCTGCACTTTTTATGGCACACAAGTTTCTTGTATAAAACCATCCCTTGGAGTATCATTGTAAACATGGACAACATACAGCTCTTTGCAGAACAAAAAGAACATGTGAAATCCCGTCCAGAACAAAATTGTCCAAAACAAGAAAAATGACAAAAAAATCTCCTTCCCATCAGGTTTAGACCTTAGCATCATCTCAGGAGGCCTATCACTGCCCCACAACAACTGCCACAAGTTTGAGGGAGAGGTGGCCATCGGAGCATAGTCCAGTGTTTCAGAATATTCATGAATGACATTTAGGCCTATCCCCTTCCCTCATTACATTGAGGGCAGCAACTCTGAGGTTCCCTGAAACTGACACTCCTGTCCCCACCCTGATTATCTATGGCCTTTTCTGGGAAAGGGGTGTGTGTTTGTTTTGTAGGCAGTCAACTGCATACAGAGCAGTTCATGAGCCCCTGCTCTTAAAGCTACATGTTAACTGTAATAACTTAGTCACTTCTCCCCTGAGAGGAAAGGAATCTCCCTGCTTCAGGACTCTTCCCTCCTCTGGCCATATCCTAGATTTGCCATGCAATGGGTAAGATCTTCATTAAAATTTATTACAGAGCCTGACTTGCTGCATAAGATAAAGTGAGTTTCCAGGAAGCCAGGATATAGCGTCATTGGACTGGATCTGCATTTTAACGTTCAACTTCATGACACAGTGAAGATTCCGCAGTATGGAGTCCCCCTCACTTTCAGTTTTGGCTGGGGTCCCAGCAGAGCTCTTGCCTGGCAGAGCTCCACCAGGAAGAAAAAAAAACTCAAACGTTCAGGCTCTCTTCTCACTACAGCCCAAACATAAGACCGTGTATCAGAGCCCTGGGCTAAAGTAGTGGTCAAAACTTGCTGCCATAAAGCAAGGTTAAGCTGTGAGCAAGAGGCAAGCTCTGCTCAGAGAATCTGGCAAGAATAGGGCTAATACTGCAGAAACACATTCTTAAGAGGTATTAGGCAGAAAAGCAAACATGTAAACACATTCCAGGATGGTGCTGAACACCCCAATATGAGCACATTCTTCAAAAGTAACGAACACCCATCCTAAAGAGAAGGTCAGGATGACAGCATGATGGATAGAGATGTTCTGATCGAACCAACGGGTGCGAGGTAATGGGTGGTGGTTAGCCACGTTAGAGGAGTAATACATAACTTGTTTGCATCGGGGTATAAAGATGCATCTCAGAGGCAATGTTTTTGTCTTTGGCTGAGGTGAGAATGGAAAGTCTCACCATTCAGTAAGCCTGTCCATTGTCACAGGCATACATGCACTTGTGTACCTGTAAGCATTGAGCCAGGGCATTAGCACCGTGCCTCGTCGGCAATAAACCTGACCAAGTTCCTTCGCTGTAAACCAAGTCTGTGGATTTACTGGGCAGTTCGCTCGAGGTCTGCTGTGCCAGCTGTCTACGTGGAGCTGTTGACAGCACACATGGAGCACACACTCACGCAGCTGAACATCTGACCACATGGGCTTCTTAAGGCTAATGAATGGATCGGTCAACAGAAGAGTTGCAGTCAAAGACAATGGGTCAGGAATCTGATACAAGTTGTCATACCTCGATTATTGTCAGAGAACTATAATAATTTACACCACCTGAGTCTCAGAATCAAGATATCCTTTGCCCCAGTTAAGGACAACTGCTGACAGACTGAAAATGATTATTTCAGAACTAGTGTGATTACTAATGTAGCAGAGTTCCAGACTGCAGCATCACCAGAAAAACCTTCTAGTCATTCAGCTGATAGCTTAACCACGCATGGGGCTCCAGAGGGGAGTGAATCCATTCATGCCATTTATAAAGCTAACAAGCAGCCTGCTACTTTCATCCCAGAAAGACACAACCCAGTGCTCCAGCCACTGCTTTCTCAGCTCCTGAATCCAGTCTGGAGCCTATCAGAGATAAAGATAAAAGAATAAAATACCTACGTTGCTGTGGCTGAAAATAATTCATACAAACTTGACTTGCACAGACGAAAATACATTCCCAGCTGAATGTGGTTGTGGAGGGGGTTTGGCAGAGTCCTTCCCAACTTCTACATCCTTTTCATTTCTTTGCCTCTATTTCTAGAAGACCTACATAAGGAAGGCTTTCATGTGGATGCCCTGCTTTTGATTAACATATATTCCATCCATAAAACAAAACATGGGGGAGCTAAAAATTCACACTTGAGATGAGGTCAGCGTTTCCACATAATTGAAAATCCATCATTTCCCTTTGTGTTTAGCTATGCTCTTATTCCTGTCAACTCCTGGCAGCAACAGAAGAAAATGAAGTGAGTGACAAGCCTATGCTACAATAACTTGTGGCATGGTAACTTTAATGAGGGCTACATATGTTTTGTAACCAAAAAAAAGTCAATTGATATACTGAGTGTTATCCAGTACTTGGCCCACAAGTAGTGCTGGAGAGTCACTGTGACCCCCACACCAGTAAAGTAGATTAAACATAGCCAGGCTAGTCATTTTGTTAAAAAATAAATTACAAATTGCCTTTTCTCCCATTACCCCACCACTGAATCTAGAATTCATGTCTGGTTCACTAGTGAAGAACTGGACTTGAACGTAACCACCACCAATCAGATAATCTGCAAATGTCTCATCTACTGCAGTTAAAGAGTCCACCTTTATGTCCTTGTACTCCTAGTGTACGATGAATACTGCCAGAGGTTGGGCTGCATTTTCTTCATGTTACTTATCTTGTGTCTCAGCTCTGTAGTCTGGTATTAGGAAGGTCAGACATCTCTCTCAAGGTTTGCTTTATAGTATTACTCGTGAAACTTCAATTCAAAGGAGCTAGTTTACTAACAGTACATTAAAGCTAACAAACCAAATTCATTGTTAAGACCAAGCATTTGGACATTTTAGATTTTAACGTCCACTGGAATTTGCCTATTCTTCCCATATTTGGTGAATGCGAAGAAGTGAATGAGTACTCTGTCTCAACACTAACATTCCTATCCATCTGAAAGAGATTTTTGTAACCTCTATGATTGATTAATAAACTAAGGACTCTAGTAACCTGAGTCTGAGTGAGGTAAAAATGTGTCTGCTATCTGCGAAGTGTCTAGCTCGTTGAAAGAGCTCACAGCTGAAGGAGTAAATGAACGAAACTCTAGAAGTGTAAGAATCTGAGTCTTCAAACAAATAAGAACAAAAACAGAGTAAATCAGTGAAAAACAAAATCTAGAATGCAGAAGTGAAATTTATGCAGAATGATCTCATCCCTTGTCCTGTTTTCAAGTATCTCTTTACAAAGAAAGCTTTAGTACACTGACCTATATCCAACTGACCCAGTCTGTTTTCCATGCCATCCTAACAGACCATAGGCAAACACTCAGAAAAAAGGTGGTTAACAAAGGCAGCTTTCATGCCGCAGAGTCCTGAAGATTTTCTGAATTTTACCATTTGCCTAAGTGCAGCCGACACCCAGTCAAAGCAGCTCACTCAGGCAAAGGTATCTGCAAAATTGGAATTTATTCATGTCAGGAAACTCAATGTGCTGGTGCATTTCTGAAATCCGTAAGCATCTGCTTGAAACGGAGAAAAGTTAAGAATATAAATATGGGAAACAACTACTCAGGAAAAAAAAATTGGTCTTAAAACCACTCAGACCGACATACAGTACTGGTGGTGAATTCCCTTCAACATAGCACCAGTCAGGATAGTGGGGAAAAAGTTACAACAGGCAGCAAACAAAAACGCTGCTTCTGAAGCTCTTAAAACTTTGCCCACCTTAATAATGATTGAAATGCCAATTAATGACAGCCAATCAATCAATACCAACAAGTAGCTACTCAGAATATTTTTTTTTTAAAAAAATCCAACATACAAGTAGGAACCACTGCAGAGCAGCTCCTTTGAGCAATCTTACTGGTATATTTTTTTCTAACCAATCAGCCATTCAGTAACATTATTCCAGATGAAATGTTCACCATGATACACAATATTCCTTTTAAAATTGTTAAATACACAACATTTTAAAGATAACAGTTTGGGATATATTGCCATCTTCACTAAGACAAACAAAAACTGTTACATTAATTTTAAATTACCTTTTATTTTTCACAAGTCTTTAAACACATTGCGCATTCTGGCACTTTAGGTTCCTTGGTTAGAGTTTGCTTCAAGTTTCTTTAAATTACAAACAGTAGATACAGTAGGAATATTTAAAACTGATTCCTTTAAAATAAATGGTAAGTCAAACCTCTTCGGTTGAAAAGAAAGACTTCACCAATTTCATTTTCCTGATACAAAATTCAAGTACTTTTGAATAACAAAAAATTGTGTTTACAAAAACATCCTAATATTAAAAATTTACCAGTATTCTGAAAATAGGATTACTTTCCAGTATCAACCTGGTGCAACTATACATTACAAAAATAGCTCATTTTAATTGAAGAACAGCGGGTAAAGAGAAGTAACCTTAATGGGACAAGTTCTTCTTTAACACACATACTTGCAGTTCTTGATAAACTTTTTTTTTTTTTTTTTTTAAATCTAACCTATTCAATCTATTCCTCAAACTCTGCAATGCATATTTTTCTTTAGGAGAATATAGATGTTGATATTTAATATAAATTAAATATTTTAAACATCTTACTGAGGTGTTGCTGAAATGCACATCAACACACAAAATATGCTTTTGCTTAAAGCCAAAATTTGTGTTTAATTTTGATGGTGTATGGGATTCACAATGCTAATTCTATATGTGGTTCTTTTATTGGTAGTTATAAAATATGCACAACACACAACTTTATCTGCATCATTTTACTGAATGAAAACCACAAACAAAAAATTTGGAGATAATTTTGTATCTAGGAATTCTTTATAACAGAAAAAAATGATTCGTTTTAAAATGCATTTCTATTTTCCCGCCCAGCCCCACCCTTCAAGACAGCAGAGAACAAAAATAAGCAGGACATTTTTACTTTGTGACTTAAGGCTCAGAGCAGACATTTGGAAGTGTCCAACATTTTTTAAATCTTTTAGCTCAAAGTAAAGCCGCTGTCTAGAAGTAATTTAAAGTTTCTTTTATCACCATCTTCTGGGAGGAAAACTATAAATAAGAGTTTGTGTCAAGAACCAACCACTGGTTTTGAAGAGGCAGGAAAATAAAATTAGGGATCAATAAATGATACTGCAATGTATCTTGTTCCATTTAAAATGGGAAGTCCTTCGTGTAAATGAGTGAGTCTTCCTGGATGCATGAAGCTCCATCCTTTCCTAGGTGACTCAATGGAACAGTTGTACCTAATAAATTTGCATCCACCTCCCTGTTACAAAAATCAGAAGACAGATTTCTTAGTTTGGGTTATAATTGCATTTACAAACAAGAGCTTTTCCTTTTGTCCAACAATCAGAATACTTTAGTGCTATAAACTGATACTTAACATCAGAAGTTCTCTAGCCATACTAGTAAGGCATACTTCTTAAATAATGTTTCCTTTGCAGCCGTACATGTGGCAACAACACATAGTAGTAGGGATTTCAGTCCCTTTTATTTTGGTAACCACTGCAGAGCAGCTCCTTTGAGCAGTCTTACTGGTATATTTTTTTCTAACCAATCAGCCATTCAGTAACATTATTCCAGATGACAGACTAGTTAAATCATCTTTTCTTGGTCTTGATTCAGAACAGCTGCTCTCTTTAGGACAGCACATTAGCCCATGATCAAGTGTTTTCCTTTATTGGGGAGGGAGGTCTATAGCTGAAGAAGCATTCCCCAAGATAGAAGTTTTGAAAATAACCTAAATCATTTAAGTATAGGAATGGAGAATACACTGCATGCCTTGGTTGGCAAAACTGAACAAGCTGTTCTGCCTGTGGATGAGTTAATATGATCCAGGGCCAGATTCTACCACCAACACCACATTGCTATATGTGCTGCATGTCTTTTCCTCTTACACAGGGTCCTAACCATGTCTATTTGGACCCAAGCATGGGAATGATTTAGATAAACTAAAGAGCAGCAATATTTAGTGAAATAACTATTGCTTACCTGAAAATCTTTTCCTACTTTGTTGAGAGCAATGTTGATGGTAAATGTAGAGGAGTCATGATGAGGTCTGAGAGAACGCTGTCTATCTGTAGTGTATTTTACAACAAAATTCAGCATGGCATATCCCTGAAATAAATGTGTAAGAATCCAAAGGATTTTTCATCAGTGTGTGAATTTCAAAATCAAATATGTGCTTATTTATGGGAGCTATATTTTAAAAGCTACTCACTGGCAAACGTTTGTGCCTCAAGTCCAAAGCAGTTACAACATTGGATTTGTCTTACCCATCACAACATAGCTCAAGTCTGGAATGTTTTCAGTCAAACACACAAAGTAACCAATTTTAAAAAATATTTAATAAAACAAAACTGAGGAAAGTGTAGCCTCCTCTAAAATATTTCATGAGCAAGAAGATTCTGGGATTAATCTCAATCATTCCTTGCAAATTAACCACTCAACTCAATTATTGGCCAATAATAATTTTAAAAGTTTACCTTTGTATAATAGCCAGCAAAGACTTTTAGCGTTACTGGTGCAATGAACTCTCTAATGAAATGCAGCCATTCACCATCCAGCCCAATTTGCTTCATGTGAATATCATCAGTCGGGACATTTTCATAACCTCCAGATATACGACTATCCTAAAAACCAGAAGGGCCTCAAAATGTGGGTTTTTTCAGTATTTATATAATACAGGTTTTAATTTATTTGAAAACTGGAGACATACAGAGCTAAAACAGAGGCAATAAGAGTATCATTTTTAACTAAGTTTTCAGAGATTGCAGACTACACCTTCCAGTGCACTTTCCAATGAAGCATTTATTTAAAACATTAAAAGTACATGAAGGCCTGCCAGTTTTGTTTAAAAGAGATGACACTTACACGATGTTTTCCTCCAGACCATTGTCCATAATGTTCCATTTCCTCTACCAGTTCATCACAGGCAGTCTCCGAAAATATGGGAAACCAATACACATCAGGGCATGGCTATAAAAAAACCCCACATCATCGTTTTAGAAGTCATGTGTGTTACTGAAGTCATTTTTTAAAAAAGAACTAGGTAGGTCAATAAAATAGTGCCACTATCTACACTCTAAGTCACAATTCAGATATATTAAAGTAATGAAGAAATTCTTGATCTGTAGCTCCATCTTCACTGAAGGTGGCAAAAACTAACAACCAGTGTAATACATTGTCTTTTCATTTTTCTGTAATGGATCTTCCCTCTTATCCCATGGCAACTTAATTTACGTAAGAGCCTTTGGTGAGGAATCTTGTCAAAGACTTTCTGGAAATCTAAGTACACTACGTCCACTGGATCCCCCTTGTCCACATGTTTGTTGACCCCTTCAAAGAACTCTAATAGATTAGTAAGACATGATTTCCCTTTACAGAAACCATGCTGACTTTTGCCCAACAATTTATGTTCTTCTATGTGCCTGACAATTTTATTCTTTACTATTGTTTCAACTAATTTGCCCGGTACAGACGTTAGACTTACTGGTCTGTAATTGCCAGGATCAGCTCTAGAGCCCTTTTTAAATATTGGCGTTACATCAGCTATCTTCCAGTCATTGGGTACAGAAGCCGATTTAAAGGACAGGTTACAAACCCTAGTTAATAGTTCCGCAATTTCACATTTGAGTTGTTTCAGAACTCTTGGGTGAATGCCATCTGGTCCCAGTGACTTGTTACAGTTAAGTTTATCATCAGTTAGTTCCAAAACCTCCTCCAGTGACACTTCAATCTGTGACAATTCCTCAGATTTGTCACCTACAAAAGACGGCTCAGGTTTGGGAATCTCCCTAATGTCCTCAGCCACGAAGACTGAAGCAAAGAATTCATTTAGTTTCTACACAATGACTTTATCATCTTTAAGTGCTTCTTTTGTATCTCTATCATCCAGGGGCCCCACTGGTTGTTTAGCAGGCTTCCTGCTTCTGACGTATTTAAAAAACATTATTACCTTTTGAGTTTCTGGCTAGCTGTTCTTCAAATTCCATTTTGGCTTTTCTTATTACATTTTTACACTTAATTTGGTAGTGTTTATGCTCCTCTCTATTTACCTCAGTAGGATTTGACTTCCACTTTTTAAAAGATGTCTTTTTATCTCTCACTGCTTCTTTTATATGGTTTTTAAGCCGCGGTGGCTCTTTATAGTTCTTTGACTTTGTTTTTTAATTTGGGGTATACATTTAAGTTGGGCCTCTATTATGGTGTCTTTGAAAAGCGTCCATGCAGCTTGCAGAGATTTCACTTTAGTCACTTTACCTATTAATTTCCGTTTAACTAACCCCCTCATTTTTTCATAGTTCCTCTTCCTGAAATTAAATGCCAGTGTTGGGCTGCTGAGCTTTTGTTCCCACCACAGGAATGTTAAATGTTATTATATTATGATCACTATTCCCAAGAGGTCCTGTTACAGTTACCTCTTGGACCAGCTCTTGCGCTCCACTCAAGACTAAATCAAGAGTTGCCTCTCCCCTTGTGGGTTCCTCTACCAGCTGCTCCAAGAAGCAGTTATTTAAAGTATCGAGGAATTTGGTCTCTGCATTTTGTCCTGAGGTGACATGTACCCAGTCAATATGGGGATAATTGAAATCCCCCATTATTATTGAGTTATTTATTTTGACAGCCTCTCTAATCTCCCTTAGCATTTCATCATCATTATCACTGTCCTGATCAGGTGGTTGATAATAGATCCCTATTGTTATATTCTTATTAGAACATAACAATGGAGATCTATTTTAAGCAGACTAAATACAAGGATCAAACAATTCTGAGGTGCAAATGCTAAGCATTTGGTGCTAAAAATCACTGCACAGTGGGATCTATTTGTTACAAAGAAGGGAATAAAGATACATTTTCCAATTGAAACACCTGGGACAATTTAAATAAAGGGGTGGAACAGAAATTGAAATTTCACCAGAACATTGGGACTGACACACTTCCTCTTTCAGAAAGTTCTATGGGGATCTCTTTTGATCTCAAGTGCTCTTCACATCAGTTGTAAGTCTCACTCAGAAACAGTCCTTCCAACAGGACTTAAGTGGGTTACTAACTTAGTAGCCACTCAGAGGAAGGAGTGCCTCCTACCCAATTAATTCTGACCACCACTTCTTGCTGCACCTCAGTTTTCCTTGGACATGTCCCATCCAACTGCTGAAAAGGATGAACTATGTGAAGCTTAGCAGTAGAGAAAGTTCCACAATGCAAAATTCAGTTCTCTGGACATTCCTCAAATCCCTAATTTTGTGAGATGCTCACTTCCATTTTGTTTTAGATGCATATACACACTGAGATCTATCAAGATCACAACTCAATGTGGTATGACAGTCGAAGCATTTATTCTATGCCACTTCATTGAATCAAAACTTAGATAAACATTTGTTTTTTTGTCTCTCTCATTTTAATAGTATTAATACTAACCTGTTCCACTAGATTTTCAGTGAAGATCTTTGAGTAGTTGGGACTTATATAGGTTTCCTTCCAGTCCTGAAAAGAATAATTTGAACAGATCAAACAGCTCATGTGTTTCATTTTTTTAAAATGTACAACAAAAAATATAGAAATTAAAAATGAATTTTACTACTCTGCAAACTCCTTTGATTTCTTCCATTCAAATCATTTGAAACAATTAAATATGTTATTCTATCTGTAAATTAACTCTTGATTCTGTTATCTCAGGAAACATTTGGAGATTTATAGGCCCATTTTTGACTCAGGCATGCATTTCTTTCTCCAGAATATATGAGTCATATTTTATATGATATGCTAATACTGAATTTATTATGATGTGTGTGCCTCAATATATATTAATATTTTCCAATATATAACTAAAAATTATAATTTTCCATATGGTCATATAATGATTTCTAAAACCTCAACAGTTTCATGCATAATGTGATATATACCACAGGATTTTCAAAAATCTGCCAGAGATCATTGTTGTAGTGGGAGGTATTGTAGTTGGCAGTTGAAATAAGTCTCCCAAATTCATGTCTGTTGGTAATGTACATAAAGACACCCTGTATCAAACAAAGAAGAAAAATTATATTAGCAACACTGCGTAACAGTAAGAATGATGTTTGGCTTTTAAAATTTGTATTTTTATTTTTTATATCTATATATCTATATCTCCCAAAACAGAGACACGTAGCTAAAATATGGTATATTTTACCTATACATTTATAGCGCGCGCGCTCTCTCTCACACACACACTTTAAGTCACTCTGGGTTTTTAGGGGTTTTTTTTTTGTTTGTTTGTTTTTAAAGGAAATCTTAACTTTCACAGGACTGTTTCTGATCACAGCCTGTATTACTGTATTTTTACAGTAACATGTATTTTTACTATGATCCACATTAAAAATAACATTTGGTATGATTTGTTTTCTAATCAAAGGCAACAAATGTTTTGTAACAGTGCAAATATGCAACTGGAAAAGAAAAACAAATTTAGTATTTTTTTTCTTCAGTAAGCCTAGAAAGACCATATATTAAAATGTTCAACCCTCTTGAAATACCTGTTTTCAAACAGAGCTGCCTCATACAAATTAAACTAACAACAAAATCTGGGGTTGGGGATTCTATCTGAAATAAATGAACCAGTAGAAAAAAAGGTTTAAGCACTGTCAGAACACCAAACACAAGTTCTGCACTGCTTTAGAAGATTTACTATTAAGTAATTCTTTTGGTGAATTGAGCTGAAATAAAAATATCTGAAAATATAATGAATGTTAGAATTATGATGAATAAAGAATCTCTCAGTGATATAAAGACTAAAAATTAAATGTGCTGCTACTCTGCTTCAGAAACAAAAGCTAGTATTTTGGCTCCGTTGAGTAGAATTAGTTGCAGAAAATATTTTTGTTTAAAAGAAATTGGGTTTTCTTTTAGTTTAACTGTTTTTCAGACCCAACCCCATTTTACAAAGTTTTCTCCCTTTTAGATTTGCACAATACAGAGCCATTCCCACTTGTTTGCTTGTATCTTGACTTCAGTTTTAGGCCTGAAAAAGTGTTAAATTGCCAGCATGGTAAAACGTGTTAAACATGTGCTCAGTTCTTGGCTCTTAACACACTAAATAGCTGCAGCAGGGAAGATAAGGAGGGTCTGGCAAAAGTGGCTAACCAATGCTTATCACACTTTCCTATACAATATACTCTGGGCTTGATTCGCCATGCTGTTGCTTCAATTTTACTCAGTGCAACTCTAATTTCAATAGAGTTACATTAGCATAAATATGGAGAAACACAAATATCAATCAAGCCCTTTTAGGGGGTAAGCAAGTTTATTCTGATTTTCTATTCTCAAAATGAGGAAATACTGCTAGTATCTCTAGAACCAGAAGGAATTTAAGTGTGTCCTCCACATGTGATTGTAGCATATGTGCTTGCTTCCTTTTCCTGAAACGTGACACTGAAGTTATGGACGCGTTGAGACCAGTTCTGCAGTCCTCCTCACATGTGGGGCTAGCAATAGGACTATTCATGGGAGTAAGCACTGCAGGATTTTGCCCAATGGCTGCACGACCACAAGCTATAGCAAAAATGAACAAAGACTTGACAAATAAGACAGACTAGACAGGCCAGAGAAACTTTGAACTTTGTCTTTTTTTGTGATTTTGAGTAGTATTCGGAGAGGTTTTGAATAGTTTAACCAATTTCATTGCACTAATAATGGCAATAATTAAGCTGTAATGGCCTACATCCTCAAAAAATGACTAGTGATATTAGTTTTCTTGATTTCCAGGTGCCCAAATTCAGACATCTTAAAAGGAACCTGATTTTCAGAGCATTAAGAGCTCTCAGTGGAAAAAATCAAAACTAAGATGTTTTGATTGGACACCCAACATCACCGGTCACTTTTGAAAATGTAACTTATGACTAAAGAGAAAGGTATAACATTTTACTAGGGTAAGTGGAGAGATGGGAAGGATTTTCCTGTGATAGAATAATAATGCACAATAGAAACAGCTAATGAATAAAGAAAAAAGCAACACCTTTGGGGCTCTGAGCATATGGAATGTTTCCGAAGAAGGGGAGCCTTTTTCCCTTTGTAAACTCTAAAATGAAGGAGAAGCATTGCATCAGTGGACCGATATGTGGTCTCTCTCTTTGTCAGAGATGTATTAGGTTTTAGGTTTCCACAGTTACATTAGGTAAATAACAGCCTTCGATCAAAAGCTGATATTCCAAAATAGCTTTTACGGGCAGCATGCATCTCCAAGCAAAGCTCCTATGTACATGTTAAAGCTGTATCCACCAGCCCCTTCTTATCTGCTGCAATACAAAAACAAGCATGTACCAGACAGTCTCATAGCACAGGTTGAGAAAGAGAGAGAAGGCAATTCTCTGACGAGCCAGAGTCAGATTAGTTTAAACACGAGCACATGGTAAGCACAGATTGCAGTAACTGCTGCTTAGGAGGTAGAAAAAAGAGTATGTTGATTGGGCTGTTCTGTAGAATGAGTACAAACAAATGAAATCATGCCTTGTTATGGAGGGAATAAAAAATTTATACTTGCCAACTTCTCTTGTTCAATTCAGCAAGTTATTTTTCAATGCTATACTATCTGGAAATAGCTGTGGTTTACCTCTTATTGGTTTCTGTTCTGAAACTAGTGCAAGTATCGGTACAAATATGGTTTTGCATATTTATACACCCAATATAAATGAGTCTCCATATTACTGACAACATAATACAAGTAACACTAAATAGTATAACACCCTTTTATAAGAGTATCACCCATTCTGAAAATGGCTTAAAATAAGATTTGTATATTGACAGCTTCAATCAACTTTAACTATTCTCATTTAAATATAAAACAAAGTGTTCCACCTTGTTTCTCAAGTGCTCCTCAAGCAATTTGAAGTTCCAAACTCTGTAGATTAACTAAGATATTTCAAGACAAATGGAGATACTCAATGATAGCTGATATATTAAAGCGGCCACTGAGTCCTCCTTCATGTTATACAATTGTACCAACAAGTAAGGTAATTTACAGTATCTATGACTTAACTGTATTTAAGTAGAAAGCAATGTGCTGTCAGTGCACCACCAGTCTTGAGGAAAGCCAAATGCTTCCACTGTATTCTTTTCAATTACTTAAATAAATCACAACAAATGCCAGTATCACATAAAAAATTGGCTAGTACTTTTAATTAGAAAGAAGTGAACACAATTCAAGATTACATACACACACATGTAGCAAGCATTTTTTTAAAAAAACCCTGCATGTACTATTTAAAAGCAAGCCATCCATCTATCCACCTTACCATTTCCCTGGCATTCCTGCAGAGTGCCATATCAGGATCCAACTTATCACGAACAAAATAGTTTCTCTCTCTCATTTCTGATCTGAGAGTCTGTCCTTTAATTAAGTATATATTAGCCATATAAGGGATATTCCAGACACCTCTGTAAAAGAAATCCAGAGGAAAAGGATTAAGACCATGAAAACTGGAATGTATTGTATATTTTACAATTTGAACATCATGAGTTTATTATTTACTGAAAAAAAGCAGGCAAAGTTCAAGGCAGTGATGTAAGATTCCCAAGATAGCTGAAAACTACAGCTGGACTTGAAGGGAGTATAAGCAGTAATTCACATTTTATGAGCTTTTATCATGAAGAAAGTAATTCCAGCAAATTCTCTAAAGTGGGTTTTAAATATATAAACACATCCCTTTTCAGACTCGTTCAAGGCTATCAATGAAATTCCTTTATATTACAGCATTAAGCTACTCAGTGAGATGGAGAGAACTATTAAAAACAGATTTTATGTTAGTTTAAATACCCAACCGTAGCTTCTCGTAGACCGATTGACCTCTTTACACTGATCCCCACTGAATGCAACAGGCCATAAATTTAATTCAGTTGAGCCAATATCAACAAATAAGCATCTCTATAGGACAATGCACTACTCTACACTTTTTCTGTTTCCCAGAGACAGATCTATAAAATCAGTACATAACTGTAAATGAATATCAGGCCAGTAAGATCTTTTTGAATCGTCCGGGTCGCGTAAAGGGCATTGGCACACATGAGAATGAGGCCTCAAGCAGTTTAAAGTACATTCATTTTGTGGAAAAGTTACTGTATGTGAAATGAAAGTATTTCTCATCTGCTTTAACTTTAGTCTAACGTTTCTGGGCAGTTGTAAGGATGGAAAGCAGAGAGCATAATGGAACAATTTTAATTTCAGCTGCTGATTAAATTCTGTGCTTGTCCAGAAGAGACGGGAAAACACTTTACTTGTTACACATATGATGAAGTGTCACTAGATTATTTTTTTGGCATAAATTCACTGTGGCAGATTAGCAGTATAACTACTTCAGCTTTTGAAATTAATTACAGTTCATTTTTGTAGCATAATCATATTCAGTACTGATGGCCATCACTTATTAATTGTGTGTGTTGTGATAGGCATAGTGCCCAGCACAATGAGGTCCTAGGTATTTTCTGTTTCTGCAACCTGGAATAGAAAGTAATCCCAGATTATTGAAGAAATTCATCAACGTAACTAACATTACCTGTTCAGAAATTCTCTCTCTTTACATGGAAAATACTGATATTTGCTGGGCAAGGAAAGAATAGGTCACTGGGCAAGGAAAGAATAGGTCACTAACTACTGTACATGATTAGCTTAAGGTAACTTACACTCTGTTCCCTTGGACAATATCCACATAATCTTCTGAGCGGGCATAATAGCCATCAGGGCTCAAAGCACCCCAAAAGTTGGACCATAGCTTCCCATGGCGAGTTACAAGTGGAGCAATTATCTTTCTGTAAAAATGAAATATTCAATAAGAAAACAAACATGAACTTTGATTGTTAGCATTAAAACTGTGGTAAGGCTGCATGTGAATGTCTGCTGCATATTGATGGCACCTCTCACTTCTGCACTTTGACAGAGCATCAGAATTGAAGGACCATCAAATCTAGAAACAGTCATTCTATACTTGAACTGAAGGGAAATATTTTCCATTAACTGCCAGTTTCCAAACCTCCAGCCACCCAAAGGTGAGAGCAATAGACAGGAATTCAGCTGCAGTGCCCAGGATCCCTATAAATCATGGAGTTTTCAGGCAGAGGAAAATACTTTGTCCCCTTTCTGCAGACAGAAGTAGCACAAATGGTCACCCTTTAACAAAGCTTAGCTAAGCATTTGTAGCAGAGGCACAAAAAAGAAAGTCAGACTTTGATTATAGAAATTATTCTAAATGGAAAAATAACTCAGAAGACATTGAAAAAACAGAGATGAGAAGTGAAATGTGAGATGGCTAGAAATGGAAAGAAAATAATAGACCTTCTTTTACAAGTGCTGTCCCCAGGTAGGCCTATTTTGTGAAGCTTGTGCTACTTCTGTCTGCAGTATACTGGCTCCTAAACTATTTTTTTACAAAAACAACCCATTTCAGCAAGGAAAAAATATCAAAATGACATGCCAGCTACGCCTTTATCTACAACTCAGTCCTCGTCACTGGGTAAATACAAGTTTCCAGCATGTGGCGATGAAATTAATACTCTGTCTGACCCACCTGAAAAGCCTGGCCTTACCACTCAGGGCAAATCTTGCGTACTTCACTCACATGGGAATTCACGGATTTTTCATGAGTTAAGCCAGCAAGATTTGACCCTAAAGTAGGGAAAAAAATCAATAGTGAATAGCTGTCAATATTAGATCTTTTCTGGAAACTGTTGAAAGCTAACAAGTTTTATTTCTATTAGTATTAGATGTCAAAGTTTAGTTTGTCTTGTATAATGAGAAATTATTTAACAATGAGAAATAGCTTGTAAGAGCAAAAACAAATTTTCTATCATCATTTCCAAGAACAAATCTCTTTTTTAAAGCCCCAAACACCAAGACTGAAACAAGTGGGCTTTTTTTATGCCTGAACTGTACCATTTCTGATCAGTCTTGGAAATCCTTCTTCATTTAACAGAACGCAATGACCCAACACAGCTGTCTTTAGAATGATTTAGATTCTTGGATTTCAGATTGGAATTGCGGTTTGTGCATATTCTTCTACGCAAAACATTCTGCGAACGGTTAGCTCTCATGCTTAGTATAATCAGTATATCTTCCTGCTCAACATGGGCTAGATTCACAGAAGGACTTCGGTGCCTAGCTTCCCCTTTAAATTTCAGAATCTGGCCCATTGGGATTCACAAAACCCGCATCTAATTGCTGCTGAACCCTGTAGATGACAAATTGCTTGACACCTATGTTTTTTGTGGTAAAAGTTCCCTAGTGCCTATGTTTCTGCATCTGGACGTGCACACTGCATCTTTACTCTAGGCATGCAGACGCCTAAGCCCCAGAGTGATTCCTCCACCTAACTGGTGTGCAGGGCCCAATCCAGTGAGCATGCTCAGTTCACCTACCTTTTTCACTTCAACATTTTCAAATTATTAGGTCTGATTGTTTTCCCCACAGAACTCAGCATTCCTTTAAAGCAGGGGGTTTTTTTGTTTGTTTGTTTTGTTTTCCCTGAACAAGCAGCCAAGATTAATTAGAGTTAAAATTGTTTGCCATTGGAATGGCTTAGTGGTCTACTGGCAGCACATTGTTTGTAGTAACATGATCACCTGATGCTCCCTCAAGTAGGGTGGAATGCTCAAATTCCAGAGAGAATTGTGCCAAACTTTTCTTACAATAATGCAATGCCATAGAAGGGACAAGTAAAAGGGGATCCTGGAGAGCACTTCCAGATTAGGAAAAATGAAGATCCTCAGTCTGTAAGACAAATATATACTGAACCTGTTCTGCTCTATCAGGAGTCTTAAAGTCTTCGGGTTTGTCAGCACAACATCTGCATCTATGCTGAAGTAATAGTCACATGCTTTATTCTGGCGACAAAGATCCCTGCAAAGAGAGAAAGTAGCTCTTAGCACAATCAAAGTACATCCTTGGGTGATGTTAAAAATAAGTTTATGTGAAAAACTCAAGAACATTTAATAAATACTTGATACAACTTTTCCAATGTAGATGCCTAAAATCATGTACTTAGATCCACGTTTAGATACTTAAATAAAAAGGGATCTAATTTTTGAAGGTGCTGAGCAGTTTCCATCTTTTGTTGTCTTCTGAGGGAACTGCAAGTGCTCAACACCTCTGAAAATCTCCAGTTTTCATTTTGGTGACTAAATATGGATTTAGGTACTGAATATCGGGCAGCCAAGTTTGCAAGTGTTGGGCTCAGTGTTAACAATCATTTAACTGGGTGTTTAATATATTCTCAACCCAGGAGCTTTGCTTGAACAAAGGTGCTACAGATGTGACCTGCTGATCTGAATGGTGATAGAACTCCCTTCCAGAAAGCTGTTAACTGAAACCATTAGCAACATACAAGGCGGGGGTTGGGGAGAAGAGAGGAAGAGGGGACAGAGAGAAAAAAAAAACACAAAAAGACAAACAAAACAAAAAAACCAACCGAACTTTTTATACCCAGTTGATTAAGCAAAACTTTTTTTTTATCTAAAAAGAATAAGAAAATAATTGTTAAAATACTATATACACCAAAATCCCAACTTGAGGTGACACTGTTTAAAGAGAACTCATATCTATACTGCTGTGCAGTTTGGACTACAGGGGTATGAACTGAAGTGAATACAAAAAGGTTACGCTGTAACTCCCCTGAATGGATTCTTCAGGCGCAAACTTAAAAGTCACTAGTTCACACTACGGTAGTCCTGTCAGAGTTTATGTTCACATCTGCAGCTTCCACACAGGAGAGTTACAGTGCAGCACTTCGGTGCATGCTGCAATTCAGACCCTGTAGTCCAAACTGCAGGGCAACATACACATGCCCTCAGATTGTTTTACTGACAACATCCTATCACCTATGTTTTGGATACCAGAAAAGGAGGAATAGTAATTTCTGCATGAAAGAAGTTTCACTGAAAGGAGGGGGTGTGTTGTATTATCCTTTAATATAAATGTGACAAACTATAACTGCATACGTACTTCTTTTTGGTAGACTGAACTCACAAAGCCAAGTTCAGGTATCAGAGAACACAGCTCAATTGAAATCAGTGGAACCACAACAATTTGTATTACCAATGAATTTGGCCCTGATGTGTCTATGGGAATATTTTATTTTAAAAGATGAGTATCACTCTGAAGCAATAGCTGCCCTATATATCTTACATTTATTGTGCTGGCTTGTACAGTCTCACTACAGATTCCATTTTACCTGCATACATTTTATTTCACTTGTTCTACTTTCTGTAAAAATCCTAATAAATGCTATTTTTGTTTAATCAAAATTGAAATGAGTTTTGATTGGTATCGGGGGAAATAAATAGTGTTTTTTCATAAAGCCAACAGATCTCAAGAAGAGTCACTGAAAAGTTCAAAATTAAGGCAGCAACTCCAGTTTGGATTTCCTGACCTTAGTCTGAATCCTTTCATGTTTTAATTGTTTCCTTTCATTCTCACTATAAGGAAACAGGATGGATCGTTAGGTTAGAGCTTCACTTTTAATTAAGAGTTTCCTACATTTCTGGAATTTTTGTTCTTACCTATGCACTTGCAAATACCACCACCAAAACTTCTATAAAATTCCCTATCTTTGGATTATATATAACATGGAGTTATAAAATTTCTCAATACTAATAGAGGAAAACTGCTCATAATAATTAAATTCAGATTTACTTTTCCGAGACTTTCAATGCAGCCTAGTAGCTTTCCCTAGGAAATACAAATAATCTTTGATAGTCTTTCTGCTTCAGAATATTACATTTTGATAATAGCCTAGTCTTTAAGGACACAGATATGCTACGATAACACATGACCCTACTCCTTAATTCAAGTAGGAGATAGGGATAGCAGTGACAAATGGGCTGCTTGCTTTTCAGAAGTGCTTAACACCTCTAAAATAAAATAATATGCTTTTTAGCTTAAACTTCTCAGGGAGAACTTTATTTCCCTGGCCTCAGTACATTTGCTTAGATTTATCTTAGTAGTATAAACATGCAAGTTGAAAAGGTGTGTGTGTGTGTGTGTGTGTGTGTGTGTGTGTGTGTGTGTGTGTG